>VWYE01016857.1:222881-352652 GCA_013398995.1 Alaudala cheleensis
CCCTCCGCGCCCCTCCCTCTGCCGCGGAGCATCTCCCGGCACGTCCGCACCGCGGCACCGACCCCGGGGACCCCCTGAGCCCCCCCGGGAGCCGTCCCGCCCCCGCGGCTCTGCCCCCCGGTCCTGCCCCTCCTCCGGGCCGCGATGGGGAGGGGGGAGGACACTCCGCTCGCCGCCCCTCCCCGCGGCCGCGCAAGTTCCGCGCTGTCTGCCGGGGCCGCGGGGCAGCAGCTGCCTCTGTGCAGCTCGGCGGGAGCGCAGGCGACAATCCGGACAGGTTGCTGCAGCCTCATTAACAATCCAGATATGTGTGCGTTTAAATAATTTTTTTTTTTAGAGGAAGAAGGATGTAACTAATTAGCATCCCCACGCTCTCTTTTAATTGCTGCCAAATAGGAAAACTACTGCCTGCGACAGAGGCGCAGCAGTGGGCTCTGGCTCCCCTCCCGAAGCGTGTTCACGCCTGGGGGTGCTCCGTGCTCCCCACGGGAAGCTGCAGTTTCGTCAAAAAGCGAGCTAAACCCCCGCCAAGCCAGGCACCCCTTCCGCCTGGAATCAGGGGATATCCCCGAAGTGAGAGCACCGGTTGAAAAACATTTATTTATTATTATTTTTTAATAAGTACATAAAAGCCGCCACCTGTCAGGAGCCGCCTCCCTCCCCGGCAGCTGATGGGGAGCTCTGCCCCGCGTCTCAGAGGCGTGTCCGGGGCGGTTCGGTGTCCCTGCCGCAGCTCTGCCCGCCCGTACATCCCCCGTGCCCCGCAGTGTCCCGGCAGCGGAGCCGCTCCTGCGGGCGCTGAGCCCCGCGGGGACCCCGGCCCGGCCCCGCCGCTCCTCCCGGCTGCGGAGAGCTGCGGAAAGCCACGGGGCGGAGAGGGAGCGCCTCGAAAAAAAGCGTTATCCCTTCCCTGAGCCCTCAGAGGAGAGCGGAGCTGCCGCACCAAAGCATCCCTTGGCGGCGGCAGCGCCCGGGGACGGCCCGCATCCATCACCTGCCGGGCGCGGGGCTCTCGGGACGGGCTCCCGGTGGAGGGGACGGGCGGTGCCCGCCCCTGCCCTGCCTTCCCTTCGCTCCCTGCCTTCCCTTCCCTTCTCTTCCCTCGCCTTGTGATCCCCGCGGATCCCGGAGCCCGCAGCGGCTGCGAGCGCAGAGCGAGGAGCAAGTGGATGTACGGGGAAGTTTGTGTCGAACTCTGCCGTGTTCAGCCTCGTCCCTGCTCCCTTGGCTTGCTGGTTAGGAAGCCAAGTGCTTATTTCGGTCGCCTTGTTTGGGTAATTTTTTATACATCCCTCATCCACTTCCACGCTCCTGTTTATAAATGTAATTCCTAGACACACAATAAATAATAAGAACGCGAATTCATCTTCGCGATTTTGCCCAGCAAAACGAAGGTGTTCAGGCACTGACAATCCCAAAGATGGATAAAATCGTGTTGGTTTCTCAGGGTGACATTTCTGAGCAGACACAAAATCCGGCTTCTGAGGTTGTAATAAAAAATAACCAACGTTGTTCCAATTCTCCTTTGGGAGGAAGAAGGGCTGATCCCAAACCAGGGAGGCTCGACGGTTCCCTTCCTCGTTTCTTTCTAAACCCATCTTGTCCCTTTAATACAAATGAACTTTAAGCTCCCCCTGTATTTCATTATTTAGATTCCTAGTCTTAATGACGCCAGGAGCAGCGCAAGCACACTCGCTAATAATCGTCGCGAACTGCATTTCAAAGAAACATCCCTGGAAGAAAAACACCGTCGTTAAAAAAAATGAAATAAATAAATAGAGACTCCACCAAAAATGATAATGTGGAGTCGCTGATGATGATGGGCTTAACGCAACTGCTGCAAATCAGCACCTGCGTGGTAGATAAGGCAAGATAACACCTCCAACAGTTACTTCCAGCACCCCCGTCCTCCTCGCGTTTATTTTTAGATCATTCATTTCGTCTGATGGAGGAGTTTACAGCGTTTAGATTTTTTTTTTTTAATTAGTGCTCTCGTTATTTTTCTTCCCTGATTTTTAGAGGAGGGAAGAGTGAGTGAAATGCGAACCGGTTTAATGTGGAGACGTGGGTCTATGTCGGGCCTTTAATAGCAGCTCTCAGTCCCCGGGCACTGATGGCCGAGATCTCGGCAGCCAGCACTGTCCAGGGTCAGCTTTTGTCTGTGCCACAATAAACAAACACTTGCTCCTCTCATGCAAATGAGCAGCGATCCGGATGCACCTTGAAACACTGGGAGAAGTGGTTGCTTTTGAAAACGATGTTCATTTTGTCTGACACACATAAACTGCACAGATCAAATGCCTGCAGAAAGGTGGCAATTTGGCAGGGAAGTATTCTCGAAGCTCAGATGAAAGTGTGCTCACGGCGTCCGAAAATGCCTGTCTCACCTCCCACCTGCCTCCCCAGCCCCGAGTCTGCGCGAAAAGATTCGACGGGCGGGATTTTCGTTAAAAAAAAAAAAAAAAAAAAAAAAGTACAAAAATTAAAATAAAAAGAAAGCGATGCGAGGAATCAGCCTCACGATTCCCAGAGCCCCGCATCGGGGACGCTGAATCAGGGCTGCTTTACCTACCGGGGCTTCGACACCACTGCAATAATCTTGTCGGATCATTAAGTAAATTACACCTTAAACATTGGTAGCATACAACTTGTAATCAGTAATTCAAACTCTTGACAATTATGCAAATGAAACGCCGGCTGCGCTCGGACTTTCTCGCTTTTGCTACGGGGACTTTTTTTTTTTCGAGTTTATTTCGCCCAAAAAACTGCAGGGTTGGGGGAGAGGGGGTGTAGCAAAATCCTTCCACGCGTGGAGGAGCGGGGAACAGCCGGCACTGCCCCCACAGCCCCCCAAAAAAAGAGCTCAGCCGGTGGGGGAAGCCTGGCAGCACTGCAGCCGGGGGGATGCCCACGCGTGACCCCTTCCCCGCGGGGGAACCCCGGCGCCCCGCACCCCGAGGGGGGCTGAGGAGAAGGGGTTCGGCTCCTCGCCGCCCTCCCACCCTCCCTCCGCGGGCGCGGAAGGAGTGGCTTGGGGCTGCGCGCTCCCTCCTGAGTGGCTGGCGGCCGCGGCGCCCGAGCCATCCCTGGGGAGGAGTTAGGATAATCCTATTGCCATTAAGGGCGTCTGGGCAAGGAGAGGGGGAGGAAAAAAAAACCCCGAGTGACCATCAGCGCGGAGGGTTAGTCCTTCGGCTGCCTTCATGCCTGCCAACTGAGCTCCGTTCCGGGGGCCGCTGCCTCTCGCCCAGCNGGAGGTGCGAATTTTTATTTTTTTTATATATATTTTTATATTTTTTTTCTTTACCGAGACTTTTTAAACTCTCGAATCAAATGCGCGCCCATTTAATGGAGCAGCGCCGTGCTGGAGCGGGACACCCCGCAGCCACGGGGCGCTCGGAGCGCACCGCACCGCTCCGGGCGGGATGCGGGATGCGGAGGGGCCGGCAGGGAGCAGCTCGGGCAAGGAGAACCCTTCCTTCCCACGGTTTTTCCTCCGCGGGAGCATCTCCCACCCGCCGCGAGGTGCTGGCGGGTTTGGATCTCTCCGAACTCGTCCGTGTCCCCCCCGGCCCCGCCGCTCCGCCTGCCCGGCTCCTGCAGATTCGCTGCAGCCCCCGCTTCACGCTCCATTGGGACCCCATTCACCTCTTATTAACTCGCCCTGTTATTTTAATGACCGTGAAGCCAGAAGCTGCTAAATCCCTGGATCAGCTCAATGTAGACATTTCGGCTCTGAGCGCTGGGACCGGGGCAGGAGCGGCGATGGCGGGGCAGGTCCCTCCCGTCGGGCAGAGCCGGGGTGCCCCTCGGGGGCTGGGCAGGATGGCAGTGCCGGGGGTCCCCCATCGCTCCGAGAGCTCCGCAGCTCACACCCGGCCCCGCCGCCTCCTCCCCAGCCGAGGCAGCGCGGCGGAAACGCGGCTGCGTCTCTGATTTGAATTTTTCTGATTTTAACGATTCTCCTGCTGGCTCGCACAAGCGGGAGAAGGGTGGGTCTGATGTAGTCGCGATGAGCTGAGCGGCGAGAACCGGTTCGTAACCTCATCCCTGGGAGCGGGGCTGATTCCTTCCGCCACGGAAAAACACCAAACTCCCCGAGCCGGCAGCGGGGCGGTTCTCGCTCTCCTCTCTCCTTCCACCACCCGCGTTCCCCCGAGCCCTCTGACGCCCCCCCCGCTGTCCCCCCACCCCTGTGTGCTTTCCCAGGACCGCCACGATGGCAGCAGCAACGGGAACCCGCGGCTGCCGCACCTCTCCGCCGTCAGCCAGCACCTGTACAGCCCGGCCCCGCCGCTCTCCCACTCGGGCGCCTCCGACTTCCAGCCCCCTTACTTCCCACCCCCGTACCAGCCGCTGCCTTACTCGCAGTCCAGCGACCCTTACTCGCACCTGGGGGACCCGTTCTCCATCAACCCGCTGCACCAGGCTCCTCCGCCGCCTCCCAGCCAGCAGCAGAGCGCTTGGCCCAACCGGCAGAGCCAGGAGCCGGCGGGGCTGGCCCCGCACGGCCGCCCCGGGCTGGTGCCGCACCTCTCGGCGCTGGAGAGCGGCTCCGCCGGCAGCCGCCGAGAGACTTTCCGCCGCTCCGAGCTGCTGCTGCCCCACGGGCACGGGCTGGACGCCTCGGCGCTGGCAGATAACCTGGGCCTGCACGATATGGCCCATCAGATGGAGGAGGTGCAGGTAAGGAACGCTCGGATTCCTTCCCCCACTCCTCGGACAGGTCCCGTTCCCTTTCTGCTCATCCCACTCCCCCCATCCTCATTTTCTCCCCTTCGCCCCTCAGCATGCGGGTGCGCGGGGAGGGGGTGGGTTTCCCAAAAGCCCCCGGATTTTTTCCCCCCCCTCCTCTCAGCTCTTCCAGGTGCGAAACTTTCTCCCCCTTTCTCTTTCCAGAATGTGGAAGATCAACACTTACTAATGCATGACCAGACAGTCATTAGAAAAGGTCAGTAAGGTGGCACCGCAGTTTTACTTTCCCTTGTCAATAGTTAAAAGTTTCGTGACGCGCCGGTGAAGTGACGCCCTGTTATTTTTCTGAGGACCGATCCTTTGGGATCGGGAGGGCGGAGGAGTTTTTATTCCACTCTCTGTCGCTGGATTTTTTTTTTTGTAATGCTGTCCGAGGGAAGGTGGCGGCAGGGACAAACTGCCCTGGGCTGTGAGACACGACTGTCCCACCTCGTGTGCTCCTGTGTTATGGCTTTAATCGAAACCAGGACCTTGAACCGATTTTAATCTTTCCTGAAATACGTGTGTGTAAAGTGACACGGGGCTTTTCTTTTGTTTGGGGTTTTTTTTTTGTTGCTGCTAGCACTCGAAGACAATTTTTTTTTCTCTTTTCTTTTTTTTTTCCCAACTCTTTTTTCCAACTTCTTCACAAGATTTGAGAAAAGACTGAGTTCGCTGGCAGAAGACTGTTTGGCTTTATCTTAATCGAAATTGGTTTGTAGCTGAGGTTTTGAGGAAGGAGGAAGACGTATTGACTCAATTTACAGTAATTGAAGTTTTTTTCCCCTTGCTTTTGTTTTTAAACAAATTTGTGCTTTAAAAAAAAAAATCAGAAGTTTCCTCTGAAGACTTCAAACAAATACCTAGCTGAGGAAAAGCAGAAGTGTGTGTCAGAGCGCTGATTGCTGCCTTTAGCTCATGGGAGAATAATTTCGCTGTCAGATGCACCACTGACAAATCTTCCCCCTGCGGGAGCGGGGCCGACCTCGGCTCTTTAACCCTTTCCCCAGCAGCGCTGGGGGAACTGGGCGGATTGATGGGATGGCAAAGCTGGATCTGCGGTTTGCTCCTTCCCAAAGCCTTTGTTGTCCCTCCTCACCTCAAGGCTGGAGCTCTTTAACGAGGAGCAGCTCCTCACTTTCGGTTCTCCCCTGGGCTGTCCCTCCCTGTTGCGCTGCCGCCTGGAAGGAATTTGTCGGGATTAAATTCCAGAGGCGGCTTCTTAAAATCTGCGTGTGCGAGATGAAGCCCGGCAGGAGCTGGGAGCTTTCTCCCTGCCCTGGTTTTGGGGACAGTTTTGGTGGTAGCTGGAGGATGCTGATTTTGGGTCTGTTTGTAGTACCGAGTTTTTGTGAGCACGGCTTTGCTGCCCTGCAGCCTCCTGCTGCAGAGGTGTGGGGTTTGTGTGTGTGCCTTCAAAAGCGTTCTCGGTTGTGCTCTTTGCAAAATCCAGGAGTAGTTTTGGGGCCCTTTAATCCCTGTGCTGTAGATGGACGCTGGGGATGGGCACCAGTGGCGTGAGCATTTCACACCAAACAAAATCCTCTCTCCGGGGTCGTTTTTACAGAATTTAAACCCCACTTGCCACTTCCTATTTATTTCTCCCTTGTATAAAATACCTTTTTCCCCACCCTCCACCCTCAGGTCCCATCTCCCTGACGAAGAACAGCGCCCTGAGCCTGCCCTGCCAGAAGGATGGCTTAATTGGGGTGGTGATCAACCCCAACGAAGTGTTCTGCTCCGTGCCTGGGCGCCTCTCCCTGCTCAGCTCCACGTCCAAGTACAAAGTGACCGTGGCAGAGGTGCAGAGGCGGCTCTCGCCCCCGGAGTGTCTCAATGCCTCCCTGCTCGGAGGAGTGCTCAGGAGGTAGGATGGCTCTCCTCCCTGCCCTCTCCCGTTGGTGTTTCCCCTGGTTTTATTGTGTGTGTGAGCAGCCACAGCCTCCCAGCGAGTTTTGCCGAGTTTTGAGAAGCCCCAGCGACGCTGAATCCTAAATGGGCTTTGGGAAATGAAACTTCTCTGCACTTCTGCTGCTTCTGGAGAAGTGCTGTGAACAGCTCTGAGAGCCATTCTCTGCTTAGAGCTGAGGTTTTGTCTCAAAACCAGCACATGGAGCTGCCTCTGATTCCCAAGACCCTGTGGAATGATTTTTTTTTTTAAATTCAATCTCATGGTCCTAATTAACCATTACAAGGACATTTTCTACATCCTTTTTTTGCATACACTTAATTTGGCTTGTGACCATTCTACTGTTGGTTTCAGTGGTGAAGTTTAAAATATTTTGATTTTGACCTGCTGTGTTTCATCCTGGCTGGTTTGAAGTACAGCATTTTAAAAGTAGGTCACTTAAAAAGAGCCTGTTTTTTATCTTCTCCCCACCCCAGTAGAACCCTATTGAATGTCAGTAACTGGAATTTCTCATCTTAAAAAGAAGTGTTCCCTGAAGATAAATAAGGCCATTTTTTCCCCCTCTTTAATTACAGAGCCAAATCTAAAAACGGTGGCAGATCATTAAGGGAAAAACTGGACAAAATTGGCTTGAATCTTCCTGCTGGCAGAAGGAAAGCTGCAAATGTGACACTATTGACATCTTTGGTGGAAGGTCAGTCCCGAGTGTGCCTTAAAAACAAACTTTCTCCCCTTGTGCACAGCTTTTATCCTCCAGGCAAAGCATGGAAAGGTTAGAAACCCCCTGAAAAGTAATATGAGTATTTTTGTTTGTTTTATAGGGAGCACAGTGGGGATGTTGCAGCAGCTAAGGAAAGGTTGTGCTGCCTTTGAGGGGCTTTTCTCTGCCTTGTGAGCCCTCCTGGCTTCCAGGGGGTGCAGAATTCCTCCTCTTTTGCTTCCAAGGGGTGCAGAATTCCTCCCCTCTGGCTTCCAGGGGGTGCAGAATTCCTCCTCTTTTCCTTCCAGGGGTGCAGAATTCCTCCCCTCTGGCTTCCAGGGGGTGCAGAATTCCTCCTCTTTTCTTCCAGGGGTGCAGAATTCCCATGCCAGGATGTGCCAAAGGCACCTCGGTCCAGCCTGTCTCTGCAGGGTTGTTTTGGGTTTCACCAGGGCGAGGCAGGCAAAGGCAGAAGGGCTGAAACTCCTCACATTTAAGTGGGTTTGGCTCCTTGTTGGGAAACTTTGGGACTCTGGGAGGACAGCTGAGTGCAGTCCTGCCCTACCTCAGCGGTGTCCTCAGCAGCTTTGCTAATAAACAAGCTTATTAAAGTGAGATTTATAGCTCCTGACTTCCTGCTAGGGAACTGGAGCCCCTTTAATCTGTGCCATTGCTCTGTGGACCCTCAGTCAGAGCAGCTGACCCCAGGGGGGTGCGTGTGTGTGCATGGACGTGTGTGGTTTGTATTTGGTGCTCCTGTTTCAAGCAGCTCCTGGAAGTGGCAGGGTTTGATAGCAATGGAAGCAGCAGTTGAAATGAAGGAGTGAAAATGATTTAACAATACTTTCCTGCTGTTTAAAACGCAGCAACTTGCATTTAACAGCTTTCCCTGGAAGTTTCAGAGAGCTGATGTGTTTTGCACATTGCACTGATCACACCAATTCTTATTCTAAGCCTGATTAATTTGTTTTAATGAAAAAAAAAAAAGTGACCTGGTTATACACCTTGCAATTTGGTTTTCTGCCTGAAAATCCTTATGAAAAAATATTTCAAAAGCATACTAAACTGAAAAATTCTATTATAATGTGGGATTTAGTTGAGACAGATTTTTAAATATCAGTGAGCAATTTGATCTTGGCTGAATTGTGTTCTTTGCTGGGCAGTTATTCTGGACAGAGACAGGAATTTTTCTTTCCTTTTTTTTTGTAACAGTCACCCTGTAAATCTCTCTATTTCTTGATACAAACAAACACTGATGCATCAATTTAAAAATGCTAATGAGTGATAAAATGGTGTCCCCTTTCCAAAACAGGGCTACACATCAGAAATCCACAGCGTTTTTTCCTTCATGTCCCTGATTTCCTTACCAGAACTGATGTTGCAGAATTTAACATCCCTCCCTTGCACCCCCCAGGTGAAGCTGTGCACCTTGCCCGTGACTTTGGCTACGTGTGTGAGACAGAATTCCCTTCCAAAGCAGTGGCTGAATATTTAACCAGGCCCCACATGGGCCGCAACGAGATGGCAAACAGGAAGAACATGCTGCTGGCTGCAAAGTGAGTCTCCAGCTTGGGTTTGATTTCTCCTTCCTCAACGTGTTTGTGTCTGCCTGTGACTGTCTGTGACTGGGGGATAGTTTGGTAGATTCTCTGTGTGTAGTTTTAATTAGGAAGATGAAGCAATTCTTTTTTATTTGGTTTTGGTTTGAATTCAGCTGTGGCAGCAGTTTTGTTTTCGTCTGAACCAGCAGGAAGGGTAACAACCCTGTAGGTAACTGAAGCAGTTTGGATCTGTCCAACTGCAGGGAAAACTGCAGGAAAAGCTTCAGGAAAAGCCCTACACCTCCAAGGAAAAGGTGTCCCCAGGTGTGACAGGGTCCAGGATGTGGAGGCAGGTGTGGAATGTGAACAGTGTGAGGTCTGGGGAAAGGGAAGCTCAGCTCTGCCCTCACAGCTGCCTTTGGCAGCAGCAGCTCCCAGCCTTCCCTGGGGATTCAGGGAGCCAGGAGCTGCTGGAGAGTCCCTGCCATGGCTGAGGGTTTTTATCATTCACTGGAAGCTTCCTCTGGTAGGTGTGGAAAGTCCCTGTGCTCAGACAGATCCCTGTGACAAACCTCGGGGAGGGGGACAGCAGAGGAGCTCTGTGCTCTGCAGACACCTTGGACCTGGGAATAAACCCTGTCCTGAGCAGGAAATACCTTGAGTTAAGCTTATCTAAAACCGGTGTTTGGAGTGCTCAGCTTTCCCTTTCCCCTGCTGAGTTCCCCTCCCAGGCTCAGGTTTAACAGAGCTGCAGTCCATGGTTTGTTCTGCTCTGTTTTCTGGTTTGGGGTCGATGTCATTCCCTGCTTTTTGAGCACCCTCACTCTGCAGAGGAGCTGAGAAAAACCTGCCAGAACGGCTGAGAAAGCTGCCCTGACTTTGTGCTCACATCAGGTGTGCAAAACACACTCCTGGTGTTGAACCCATCCAGCCTTCCCTTAAAAGAGATTTTCTTTTACAAGAATAGATCTCTTAAAAATTGAGAAATCTAAAAATCTACTCTCCCTTGCCTATAGTTAGAACATGATGCTATTTTTTTCCTGAGTATTTTCACTATTGGCATTTTTTTCTGGCACTCATACCAATCCTCTGGAAAGATGTTTGTGATGGGGAGATTCTGATCAAGTGATGATGATTCTCGTTAAGATTGCTCAGCTCCTGTGAAATCCCTTCCAGGGGACAGATTTACAAGCAGCAAACAACATATGCTGGAGCATTATTAAGCACTCATGTTTTGCCAGGCATATGTGTGAGTGTTTGCAGGATCAGGGCCTCGGCCCCCCTGCACATCCATGGAATATACACAGCGAAATTAAATCTCCCCTTCAGCTGCTCCAGCCTCCCTGAGCCCCCTCAGCTGCAGCTGGGGAGGTTCTCTGGGAAACCAGCACTGAATTCCCACCCCAGATCTGGAGCAAATGATGCAGAGGCAGGCAGGCCCCAGAGGTGCAGAGATGATTTTTTGCAGGGTGTTTTTTGTGATGGGGATGCACCAGAAAGGTTCATCAGTGAGTGATGCTAATAAACTCCAGAAATCTCATCTCCCCTGCATAGAGTTTGAACATGATGCTATTTAAAAAAAAAAATGTAATTTTAACACTGAATTTCTCGTAACTCCTGCACAAATTCCATGCTGAATTCTTGCTTATTTTTACTTATTTTTGTGGTGTATTTTGTGCGTTGCAGGCAGATCTGCAAGGAATTCACAGACCTGCTCACTCAGGACAGAACCCCTCTGGGAAACACGAGGCCCAGCCCCATCTTGGACCCTGGCATCCAGGGCTGTTTGACTCATTTCAGCCTCATCACACATGGCTTCGGGAGCGCTGCCATCTGCGCTGCCATGACATCCGTCCAGAACTACCTAAACGAGGCGTTAAAAATAGCCGACAAATCCTACATCAGCGCCGGCGACCAGAGCCCCGCCGAGAGCAACAAACCCATGGACAAAATGGACAAGCACAGGAAGTGAGAGGGGAGAAAACCAGACTTTACCCTTCCTCCTACACACAGACTGAGAGGATCTTGCCGGGGGGGGTGACATAAAAATTTGGGTGGTTTTTATTTTTTTTTTTTTTCCTTTTTTCCCCCATTTTTTCCCCATTTCCCCCTTTTTTTTTTTCTCTTTTTTCCTTTTTTTTTCTTTTTTTTTTTTTAACAAAAAAAAGGGAAAAAATCCACAAAAAAAATATCCTTCAAGATCTTCACTCCTGCTGGATCAAGTCTTGCTTAAAAGCTGCAGTCTCCCAGTTGTGTGGAAGCAATTCCCTGGAGATAAGTACTCGGGGTGTTGAATCCTTTGCTGTACAAGTGGTGCTATAAAGGGGGGGGTTGATGGAATTATACACAAGAGATTTATTTAGATTCCTTTTTTTATCTGGTGGGTGCCCAGCTCCACGTGTAGCTTTTAAGGGACAGATTTTTAGGTGGAAGCCTGTTTTGCTCTCTGATGCAAATTTCAGGGGTTCATTCTCTCAAAATGCAACAGTAACAATAAAGCAGTATTAAACATTGGTAGAGAGATTTATGTACATGATTTTTTTTTTTTTTAAAGAACACCTGAAAATAGTAAGATTATTCTGTGGGGCTGTTTTTTGTGTTTTTTGGTTTTTTGTTGCTTTTTTCTTTTTTTCTCTTTTTTTTTGTTCTCTTATTTTGGTTTTTTTTCCTTTATTTTCAGATTACCATAGGAGAACACTAAAATCCTACTAGACTTTAGATGGCATTTGACATGCTCATTTTTTTTTTACAGAAATATTCAGGCTTTTAAAAGCTGCAGCAGTGTTGGCTGCAGTTTGTATTATCTTGGAATTTTTTTAACGAGGAACAGTTCAAAATGAAAATACTTTTAGAAGATTCTGTGTCTAAGGATATTGCAGCTTTATTCACATATTTATATTGTCTTGTTTTAAATTTTGGGGGGGAAACTTGAAAGAATAGGCACATAACTTTTTTTTTTTTTTACTTTTTTTTTTGTTTTGCCTACTAAGGCCAAAAAAATACTTCCAGGGAGGCTTTATGTGTATTAAGGGAAGCAGTGTGTTGAATGTAAATATTTATTTATGTGTAATTTAATCGGATTTGTAAATAATGGTGAACTTTTTAATACTTTTTTTTATAAATGGGTTTCAAATTTTAATTTTGGTAAGTATTTCAAAGGTAATGGGTAAGCTAAACATATCTTTTAGGTTTATGCACAGGTATGTTATACAGGGTATTTAAGACTTTTTTTTTTTTTTTTTAATCTCAATTCTTGCCACTGAAGATTAGATTTAATCTGAGGTGTTTGTTCACAAAGCAATAAATTTGTGCATCATTCACCTGGTAACTGAGTAGACAAGCAAAAAAAAAAAATAATAAAATACAACCTGAGTGTGTGAGTTAGTGTGTATGTGAATAATGGAGGTTCTATGGAATAATTCACATATTTGTACATGTTCCCACTATAATTCTGATGTATATGATAACCATATAATAAAAAGTATTCTGGCTAGAAGCATGGGATGTTTTGTTAACTGGGAGCAGCTCTGTTTCCTCTCTCTGCTGGGGCAGCACCAGAGGACATTATGTATTGAGTCATAATTGCAGCACTTTGTTCAGATTAACAGAACAGAAAGATGAAGCTGTTTGCCAGTAAAAAAAAAAAAACTAAAAAACCAAAAAACTAATGGTTTCAATTAAACACGTTATGTATCTCCAAGAATCTTTGCTTTTTTTTCTTCCCCCCCTTCCTCCTTTCCTGAGATGTCATGGTCTTCTTTCCTCCTGCCTGCTCCAAGAGGCAGCTCAGGCACAAACTCTGCCTCTCAGTAAAATCCAATCCCACCAGCTTTGTGTCCTGCTCAGTCTGGATTGCAATAATCTGCCTCCAAATACCCACCCCAACCTGGGCTGTGGAATTTCAGAGGTCTCCCATTGGGTTTTTGGCTGAATTTTACTGATTTGAGGAAGTTCACATTTTGCAGAAAGCCCTCAGAGTGCTTTGGGCTGTAGAGGTGAGGCAGGAGCTGGAATTTTTGGTGTCTCGGATGCAAAATGGCCAAACAAACCTTCCTGAGGCGAAATCTGGCTTTGTTTTCCAGTGCTTTATGAAAAAGGAACCTAAATCTGGGCTTTGGTGTGTCCTTGACCCTGCAGGACCTGCCCAGTCCTTGAAGGAGGTGACACTGGTCTGTCCTGAGAGAACTCAGTTCACATCTCAGCAGAGTTTTATTCCTGAGATGGGTAAAAAGAGGCAAAACGAACCATTTCTGAACAATTTGCTTATAAATCATCTTTGTGCTCTCATTTTTAAAGGATAAAGGAAAAAACCACTGGAGGTGTGCAGGGAGAAGAAAGCAAAGGGAAGCACAGAGAATTCCTGTCAGTGGTGAACTGGGAGGAAAAGCTGGGTTTGAGTTGCAACCCAGTCCCCTTCTCTCCTAAAGAGGTGTGAAATTCCAGCCTTTGCATTTGTTAGACTCATTGTAGCGTTTCAGAAATGAGCATTTTGGACCATCTGTAGGCACAGGCACAGCCAGGACACATGATGACTAACAGAACTTCTGAAAAAAACACAAACAAGCTGCCCTCCTGAAGGGTGTTTTTATGGATTTTATATATTTATCCACAGAAATCTGCCTGGCTTCGGTGAGAGCTTTAGAGAATGCAATGCCACTGTTCCTTTTTTCCCCCTTTTCTGCTGCTTATCCAGCTTATATAGGAAGATGTTTGAGCTACCAGACAATGGAATCTTGTTTTTTTTTATTTTTATTTTTTTTATATTAATGCACAAAACCAGGCAGTGAAATAATTGCCCCTTGGGATAGGAAATAAGGATGTTTCCATTTATTCCTGCGTGCATTCAAGCAAAGCCAGTCAATTGTCTAATGTACTGACTGGGGTTCTATTCATATGAGCGGAACATTAGAAATGTGCAGTTTCCATTACCTTAGAGCTTCTCTTTTGCTGTGTGTTGGAGCTGGGATCTTCTTTTTGAAGCTCAACCACCTTCAAAGCTGTGCCAGCACCGTGGAACAACAACAACAGCTTCTGTTCCATGGCCTGGAAGGTTCAACTCACCTCACCCAGAGTTTATTCATCTTAAAGAATGGGTTAAAATATGGGGGTTTAAAAAGAGGAGTGATGTGAACACTCCAGAAGGCACTTCCTTCCCCTGATCCTCAAAATTTCATGGTTTTTATTTATTTTATTTTTAATTTTTACACTGATTATTCCTGAGCTGGCCAAAAGATGAAGTTCTAATGTGAGGCTCTCCAGAAGTTCCATTTTTCATTTCCTTGGAAGATGGATGATTCAAATCACTCTGTCCAACATTTTTCCCTTGCCCATCTCCCATCAAAAGAAGAAATTTGGTCAAAATGTGAAGGAAAAAGGCTTTAAACTATGTGGGGCTTAAAAGTAAAAATTATTAAAGCTTTGCCCTCCAGCAAAAATTTGATACATAATTGTAAAATATCTGAATTCATGTTACTCATGGACCTGTGTGACTTCATGGCACTGCTGCTTTCAGTTTAAAAAGCATTTTTTCCCCTGCTGTTTGCAGCTTCAGAGAGGAATAATGATGCAAACCCAGTAAAATATTAAATAAAAATAGAACTTTTGTCTTAATTTAGTAGCTGATTTCTGTTCGCTTTATTTTTGACTCTGTTTTAATTTGCCCTCCACTCATTTCCCTGTTGTTTATTGTTTCTCCCTGACTCTTGGCTGCTGCCTGTTCCTTCAGAATTTTGCAATATGAGTAAACTCAGAAAAGCATCTTGAAATGGGCCTGCCTTGCTGGGGCAGCTGCCTGTGCTTTGCTGCCAGCCCCTTTTCTCTCTGTTTTCCCCTGCATGCAGTGTCTCTGTGCATCCTTGTAGACATTTTGGCCTGATTGTGGTGTGGAGCCTTCCTCCTGAGAGGGGCTTGAGCTGCCTTTGGGAACTTGCTCTGTAATAAGAGCTGCATTATTTTATTTTATTTTATTTTATTTTATTTTATTTTATTTTATTTTATTTTATTTCTACTTTATTTCTACTTTATTTCTACTTTATTTCTACTTTATTTTTACTTTATTTATTTAATTTTAAATCTATTTTATTCTATTCTATTTTATTCTATTTTGAAAAAAAATGGGGTGCTGTTCACACTTTGTTCCCAAACTTTGTTACTTCACTAAGAGAACACAAGGTGAGGGACAAAGATGTTTCCCTGTCACTACAAGAAACCTCTGAATGACACGTTTATTTTTTTGTGTGGGGAACCTGCAGCCAGTTTTTGTCAAACCCTGCAGGGTCCCTTGGGGATGGAGACCCGAGGAGCTGAGCCACATGAAATGCACTGGGGAATTTGTTCCCAAAGCCTGGCCACCGTGTTTTTGGGAAATCTGGGTGTTGTCCCACCCCAGCTGTGGCTGTCAGGACATTTCTCTGCTGCCCCTCCCTGCCCAAATTCCTCAGGGGCTCCCCTGGAACCATTTTTTAGGAGATTTGTTTGATTCTGCTCTGTGCCATTTGCTGCCTTCTCCCATTTTCACTTGCACAGGGTTCTATAAATAAATTTATTCCCCGTTTCAGATGCCACTTTGCCCCCGCTGGATGTTCCTGTCTGTCTCACAGGGATGTTCCAGATGGTTTCCATGTCCCATTGTTGTGTAAGGGCTGCCCACAAATATTCCCTTTTTCCTCTCTTTTAGCTAAACAGCCCTTTTGGACGGGTCCTGGTGAAGGCCTTTCTCACAGTGCCATGACACACTCCCTAAATATTCATTGGGAGTATTTCTTACCCATCATTTAAAATTAAAAACGTGTAATAATCCAGACACTTGCCCTGTGCCACAGCACTCAAATACTTGCAGCAGAAAGTCCAGAGATTGGCAGAGAACCAAAAAACAGGAGGGATCTTTCAGGTGAGCACAGAGTTTCTATTTCCAGGTCAATCAGCACAAAACCAAGGGGGAAGTGGCAACTTAAACCAAGGGTTGGAAAGATCAACCTTTTATTGCAGCTGATTGCTGCAATAAAACAATTCTTTGTAATTAATTGAAATAGTTCTTCAGTGACAGAGAGTGGTTGAAAATCCTGCCAGCTCCCTTGCTAAAGAGAGAGAAGGGAAAATGTTTGATTTCAGCTCTCTGGCACGATGGTTCCTGTCTGGAAGCAGAAACAGCTTCTGCCGGGTCTTCATCCTGTCCTTCCCTCTTTGCATCACATCAACTCCAAAAACAAACCCCAAACTCCATGGCCAGCTGCAGGTTTGGGGTTCTGCTGGAGAACTGAGAGCACAAACCTGGCAGCTGGATGTGCTGGGGCTGAGCTGGAGCAGCAGGGATGGAGGCACACGGATTTTGGGATGTGCTGGAGAAACAGCAATTCACCTCCAGCTGCCACCTGGCACCAGGAATTTTCTCCAACTCTCGCTGCAAAATTTGCCTGAGCTCATTTGTCAGGCTTTGGATCTTTAAATCCATAGCTCTAATTAATTAGGAATCTCTTAATTACCCAAAAACGCTGCTCTCTATATTTAGGGTTAAGGAGTGGTGAGATGCAGAGAAAACATGAGAAGGGCTGGAGGATGTTCAGAGCAGGAGGTGCCAGGAAAATGTGTGTTTTCAGAGGGGAAGCCAAAGTGTCAGTGACCTCCAGGGCAGGTCCTGAAGTGCCAGAAAACTCTGTCCAGTGCTTGGACATCGATCCTGGTGTCCCAAAACACCAGCGACCACCAAACCTGTCAGCAGAGATTCTGATATTGGAGACCCAAAGCCGAGTAACCGTTGGCGTTTAAACAAAATGAAACAAACAAACAAATCAATAAACGCGTGATTTTCTAAACCAGAAACACCTGGGATGAGGCTCTGGTTCTTTACAACCCTAAAAATGAAACAGATGGAGGGCAGCACTGAAAAACGCCAGAGCAGGTGGGTTCTGGCCCTGCTCTCTTCAGAGAAATCCCATTCACACCTGAAGCTCTTATTCCTTATTAAATTAAAAATTGTACAGCTTTTAACAGCCCAGTAACCGATGTGACTCAGACAAAGGTGCGATGTGGACGGAGGCATCACTCGGAGCTAAAATTCGGCCTTTCTGCAGAGGATCCTCGCACAGAAGCTCCTGGAAGCTCAGGGTAAAGCGTTTAGGAATCAGTGTGGGATCCCTCAGTGGGACCAGCAGGATCCCATTGGGGCCGATTGGCCCCGGCAGAGCAGCAGATAAAAACCTGAAATGCTCTTTGCTGGCTGCAGCTCCTTCCCCAGGATTTACCAGCGCCGTCCTCGGACACAGGTAAGCGCTGCCCAGCGCCAGGGCACATCTGCATGTGTATGAGGTCGTTGTGGGGACGTTAAGGGACAAAAATATCTATGCATGTTTCTGTGAGAGCGGCGGGGTGTCCCCTTGAGAGCCTCAAGCACCGTTTCCTCGCTCCGGTCACGGGGAATCTTTGTTTTTGTGTGGCCAACAAACGCCTGTACTTAGTGGCTTTGTGTGCTGGGAGATGGCAGTCGATAAGATGCTGCTGAGGAGCTCCTCTTAACTTTCCCAACAAAAAGCATTTCTAAGGGTTCACTCCTGAAAAACTGCTGGGCTGGGGGGAGGATTCAGAGCGATTTTTGTTGATTTTTGAAGTAAAAACTGTTCGTGTTGATTTTCTTCGCCGCTTAGGCCATTGTGGTGTTAAAAACCAGCACGAGCGTAGCTACGATTAATTCTTTCTTTTTGGTATTGCTGGTAAGGTCGGGTAGTGACTGGCATCAGTAAAGGTGAGAATGAGTCTTCAGGTGGGAACGAAAAAGGTGAGAGGAAGGTGTTAAATCGATTACGGGATTTCTTTTGTGTTCAGTTTCTTCGGATAAGTCACGCTCAAAAAAAAAAAAAACCCTAAAAAAAACCAAAAAAACAAAACAAAACAAAAAAATCCAAAAGGAAAAGCGTGATGAGGTGCTTGGCTCGCCTCGGACTGAGCTGTTTGTCGGATAGGATGAGGGAAATGCTCTCCTTTTCTTGAGAACCACCTTGGCAGGGCTGTGTGCGGGGGATGATGCGGGGATGCTGCGGGGTCCCGGCTGTCCCTCGGTCCCCGCTGTCCCCGGCTCAGGGCCAGGGGCACTGCCCGAGTCCCCGCCCGGCTCCGGCAGCTCCCGGCTCGCAGCGAGGTCCCGCAGCCAGAGGCAGCAGGTCCCGGCCTGCCGGGGCTGGGAGGTGGAAGCAGATCACAGCCCGGGCCAGGGGTGATGTAGCCCCAGGTCATCATCTTACATAAACCCCGCGCGTTTGCATAACGTGTGTTGTACAAGCTGAAAACTGAGGGAAGTTTTTGGTTTTTCCTTTTTATTAAAAGGGGAAGAAAAAAAAATGTGAAAAAGTTTTAATAAGGATATTAAAGTTTGAAAAAAGGATGTCAGAAACTGGTAGTTTCCAGAATGGCAGTGTCAGTAATTGGTCAGAAAGGATTTCAGGGGTGACTGTCTGATTTGGAAATCTTGGGGAAAACAATAACTCAGAGGTAGGACCATAACCAGAAAGGGAATGTTGTGCTGCTGATGGGGAGCTCATCCCTTTTGAAGGAGCTGTTGTTTCTCCAGACCTGTCAGAGGCCACACAGAATTCCAGCCTTGCACTGCAGGGCTGTGGCCAGGAGAGCCAAAGCCTGTGGAGTCACCAAGCCAAGGCATTTTTAATTACAGGGGGTGACTCAGGTGTTGATGCAGAGGTCAGGACACGGCCTGGGATCTCCAAAAATGCACCTTAAGCTCAGACTCGGCCAGTGCTGCCTCTCTGGGAGCAGTGGGTTCTGTGTGAGGATCACCAGGTGCTGAAACCCCTTCTCTGAACTCTAAACACGGCCTGGGTCTGTGTGTGTGCTCTGGGATGTCATCACACCTGCCAGCTGCATCTCTCTGTCCCTTTCTGAGCCACTCTCCATCACCTTTGAATGTCTTTTTTCATAGAAAAATACTCTTACTTGTAGTGCCAAGTGACAGGATGGGAATCAACGGGCAGAAACACATGCACAGGGAATTCCACCCTAAAAAAATGGGGTAGAACTTGACTGTGAGGGTGAACTGAGCACTGGAGCAGGTTGTCCTGAGAGGCTGTGGAGTCTCATTCCCTGGGGATATTCAAAAGCCACCTGAACTGAAGGAAGGTGCTCAAGGGGACCCTGCTTGAGCAGAGAGGCTGGGCTGGGTGACCTGCAGTGCTCCCTTCTGACCCTGAGCCACTCAGTGAGGTCCTGAGAAAGGTGGAAATGGTTATTACAGGATGCACTGCAGCTGGGATGTTGTGGAACAGCCTCCCTTGGGACTTTAATGAGCTTCATTACTATAACGAGTCGAGCAAACCTGTCTGTGTTGCTGCTGCTGGGTGTGAGAGCCGATTCCTGGAGCTGGTGACTTGATGTCTGGCTGCTGGAAGTCTCTTTAGCTGGTGCTTGTGCCCTGTACTTATTTCTGAGGTTTGAAGCACCATCACATGCAGGCAGCTTTGGGACTGTGTCCCGAGTGCTTTGTAGGCAACAAAAGTTGTTGTTCTCAGCTTGGCCAAATGAGCAGTTTGAAAGGAAGGAGGTTCTTATGTCTGAGGAAGGAACATGAAAACTCACAAAGCCTGAACTGGGCAAATAATGAAAGAACTGAACTTTTCCTCTCTAATTTTCTTGGGGGTTTTTAATCCCTGTGAGAGTGTTCCCTCTGGGATGACCTGTACAACACGAGGGAAAGCTGTCCAAGAACACCTTCTCAAAAAAAAATATGTACCTAAAAATCCCTGAGGCCCAGACTCTTCCTTCCAGCAGGCTGAAAACCCAGAGCCACCAGGCAGGCAGGAAATTGCATCCCTGGGGAGGGAAGAGGCCGAGGGTGAGGATGCACAACTCTCTGTGGGGCTGAGCTGGCCTCAGCTGCAGGAGTGGCCGAGGGGAGCCTTCCACAAGGAGCCCTGTGAGCATTTCTGGTGAGTCACTGCTGGGCCAGAGCCCTGCCCCAGCAATGCCTGGGCTGAGCCACTGTGTGATGGAGAGGTTGTTCCTCCCTCCTGTCCCTTGTCCTGGCAGTGCTGAGTTGCTGTGACAGTGACATTGCTGGCTGCTGCTGTTCCTCCAGCCTTGCTGGGTCTGGGAGAGATGCACAGTCAGATCCATCCCTGCCCTGTGCCTTGTTCTGAGTGCTGTCAGAACACCCCAGCCACTGTGTGCCAGGCTCACAGACTGGGGAGGGATGTGCCTGGGAGCTCCTTTCCCATCTCATCCCAGTGCTGGATACCACATCAGCATTTTTAGCCATTCATTTTCACCCATTTTACCCTCTTACCCAAGAGAGTCACTTGTGTGGCTGCACCTCAGATTTTTTTTCCCATGCAGTCATGCATTTCTGCTCTGTGCTTCAGCTTCCTGCCTCATCAATGCAGCCCTTGTGCAACCCTCAGCATGTCTGGGTTCATCAGAGCACAGCTCATCCTCGGGGATGGGAGCTGGGGAAAAGGCTGGGCTCGTGCTGAAGGGCAGGAGGAACCATCCAGAAGTGCCTTGTTCTTGCTCACCCAGGGATGGATTTCATTCCCTGCCCCTGCTGGGAGAAAGGGGCTGTGTGTGACACCTGGAAACTCTCCTGGGAGCACTGATGGAGTTTCCCATGTGCCACGACAGGGAGCTCATTAAGGGCAGCCCCTGGCACAGATTGTTCCTCGTGGGATTATTTCCATGAATTCCCCACAAAAACAGCCTCTCTTTCCACATGAGCTCCTCTTCCAGCCCAGTCCCTTGGAGCAGGGAGTGAGTTTTGGTGGGTTTTGATGACAATTTCTATTTTGGTTAGAGGGATTCCCTCACTGGAGAGGTCCTGGATTTCCTGGCTGTGTGGGGTGTCCACAGCCAGGTCTGTCAGCAATGCTGAGGGCCTGACCATGGAAAAAAAAGGTGTGAGAGGACAAAATGCTGCCCAGGAGTGCTGGGAAAAGGGTGAGGAGCAGCCATGAAGCTCCTGTAGAGGATGGAGGCATCTCCTGCAGCCATTTCAGGACTTGGGCTGGAGCAAGGGAGAAGTGAGGGGGGTGTGCAAGGTGTTTAATTTTGCCATTTCTTGCCATCCCAGTTTATTTATATTGACAATGCATTAAGTTTTCCCCAAATCAAGTCTGTTCTGCTCATGGCAGAAACTGGTCAGGGATCTCTGGTTTTTATGTTGAGCCATGAATTTGTTCATCTTTCCTCTCCTGCTGAGGAAGAGTGGGGGTGTGGGTGGCCAACCCACCACACTTGTGCAGCTCTGTGTTCACCCAGTGCTCCAGCTGTGTCCTTGATTTTATCACAGACTTTTCCTTTTCTGTCGTTTACCTGGAGTGCACAGGCCTTTAATTCAGCAGGAACCCTGCAGATAAACCCCTCAGTCAGTGTTGGGGAGCACCAGAGCTGAAATGGGCCAGGTTTCATGTTCTGGGGTCCCTGGGTTCTGAGGATGACAAAAGCTCTGTGTAATCTCCTGCAGTTTGAACAGAGTTTCCCCAAAATTGTGAGCAACACTCTTAGAGTTTTCAGCCAAAGCTAAAACTCTATGGCTAAAAAATATTAACTCTGGCTCTGTGTGTGCTTGTGGTGGCTCCAGATGCAGCTGCAGGGAACTCAGTGTGCAAGGAATGCACGGGGAAAGCTGCAGGTCCAAACACTCGGATTCATTCTTAAGATTTGCACAAAACCCCTTCCCCTTCACTTGGTTTTACTGTAAGTGACAAAGCTGCCTGACTCGAGCATTTCAGCAATCGAATGCTTAAGATTTCACCGTGGATTTTTTTTTCTTTTTTTGGCTTCAAAGTGATTTTTATGTCCCCAGAGCCCGGTTAAATCCTTAGCTATAATGACTGCACACTGAAGGGTGCTGTTACATAGAAATGCTGGCCCATAATGGCTTCGTTGCTGTGGAAAATCCGATGTTATTTGGTCATTCGCTGCGAGCTCCCTAAGCCATCAAGACATTTGCCTCAAGGCTACAAACACAAAGCTACAGGCAAAACCCTCTGGACATAATGAGTGGGCATTTATGCAGAACTAAAAACTGGAACAGCTGAGCAGTGGATCTATGAATAGCAAGCATGCCTCGCAGCACAAAAGACATCATTCTGCAATAAAGGGGTTTGTAATGGTTCTGACATCTTGGATGTCAAGATCGTGCTACGTTGTTGTAACTTTTTTTTTTTTTCTTCTCTCCCCCCCACTCCTGTTTGTTTGTTTGAGCCGTGTTCCTGAAGTAAGGTGTGAGTAATTAAAGGGTGTGAAGGGAAACCTACAGCTCAGGAAGGATAAAAATTGGGACAAGGACACTTTTGGCAAGATCCATCATTTCTGATCGTGTTTGCTGGGGAACAGGATTATTGTTCCCAGTTCCACCCTTCAGGATTTCTTAGGGGGTTCCTCTTGTATCAGCAGCTCTAATAGGCTCAAATCCAATGTTGGCTGAGAAGTGTCTCCTGATGGAAGCGCAGAGATTGGACTAACCATAAACTACAGGGTCAGGGAGTCAGGCAATACAAAGGAGGGCAATAAAATTCAGAGTGATTTGGATCAACAGGGAGCTGGAGGAGCTTCGTGCTGAGAAATGCACCCCAGCGAGGTCTCAGGCCTTTGCAAATCATCTGGAGGCTCTTCCAAATAAATGGCAGGAGCAAGATGGGAAGGGATGTGTGGCTCTTGCACCAGGAGCATAATGAAAACCCAGAGCAGAAATTGGAGCTGGAGTTAGAATATGGAAACAGCCTGGAGGACAAACAGGAGGGGAAAGGGAATGGAAGAAGACACAAGATGATAAATAATTATCTGTGTGTTTACATCCACTTGTATCTGATCAGTTCTTGAGACACTGTTGATTTCCAAGTTGATGTGGAGTTTTAGTGGGGATTTTGGGGTTTTTTTCCCCCATATTTTCCTTGTGCCAAGGTGCTGTGGGACTGGGAAGGGATGTGCCAACCCTTTGTGTGTGGGAAAACAAATTGAAACATTTCTTGTGATCCTTACAAAGCAGTTTGGGCCTCTCAAAGCCACCCATCATAAAGATGAGCAAAGCCCCAGCGCTGTGGAGCTCCTGCAGGAGAAGGTGGTGCAGGGATTAGGTGCTGCCTCTGACCTGAGAAGGGATGGAAGTCTCCATTGGAAAGCAGCAGAGATCCCTGGGCTGGCTGTGACTGTGCAGCCCTTCACTTTGGGAAACAAACTTCCCTTCCAGCAGCGCAGCAAGTGCAGAGATCAGTGCTAGAGAGCCCAGAAAACTGGGGCCTGCAATGCAGCTGTGCACTCATTTCCTCCTGTCCAAATGCCACAAGCAAATTGTTTCTCCCCTTGGCATGTACCTTTCTTATCACTGAGCACCAGGTTCTGTGTCTATTTTGCATCTCACCCCGAAGAGAGCCCAAACTGCAAGATGTCAGATATGGGAGGATGATACTGAAGTTGCTTAGGAAGGCAAAGGAATTAATTTCATTATCCCTCCATCTTCTTCCTTGCAGCTGATGGCTTTTCCTGCCAGGAAAGAGACTCCTGAGGCCCTGCTTGGGAGAATGACAGCTCTGGCCTGCTGGTAAGTGATGGCTCTGTACTTTTGAGGAGTTAATTGGGAGAGCAGCAGGGAAGAGCTGGGATTGAGCTGTTCCCTTCACAAAGTTCAACCCAAGGGTTTCTGCTTGGTCAGAGTGACATTGGCTGTGATTTTATGGCTGTGTTGGAAGCCTGTCCCTGCTGTGTGTTGCAGGGGATGGTCCTGCAACACCAAACTGGGCAGTCTGGTCGTGGAGTCAGATTTTGTCCTGCTGTGTTTGTACCAGTTGTACTTCAGGCAAGGATTTTAACTTTTTCTCTGGAAAGCATCTTCTACTGTTGCGTATTTTAGTAGCATCCCTGTGGGTTTCTGTCTGTGACTGGTGGAGAAGAGGTGATTTGGTAAAGAGGGATTTTGACTGAAACCTGCTGCAGTTATTTGGGTTTTTGACTGGAGATGTGCATTTTTTGGGCTGTTGAACAAAATATCCAGTTATAAAATGAAAATAAGGCGTTTAAATCCCTGTGGTTTTGTATACCAGCAAGTGAAGGGCAAAAATGGTGCATAGTGACAGCAAAACTAGAGAGACTGAGAGTTGTGTGTGCCCAGAGGTGGAGGTCCTTCTTCACCAAGGTTCTCCTGGCAGGTCCTCTTGACTTTGAGACCTGACTCTGCTGGGGTTTTTTTACCCCTTTATGTCCAAATGCCCCTGGAAGCTGCAACCTGCACTGCTCAGCAGGATGTGAGAGTTACCCCTTTGTCATGTGATGAAACCCTTCCATGAATTCTGCTCCCAAAACATCTCCCTTATCAACTCCTCAGTGTGCAAACTGCATGATCACCCTGCAGCCTGGACAGCACTGCAGGCTCGTTTGCTCTGTGATTTGTGGTTGGATCATTGCATTTCAGCATTTACCAATGAAAGGAAATTGCTAACAAGACACTGGTATTTACATTAATTGTGGCTTTGGGGAGATAGTCCAAAGAAAATGATGCTAAAGCCAGTTATTATGTGTCTCCCTAACAATTAGAATGAAACCCAAAGTTTATAAAACAGAGGTTGATCTCAAACAGATTTTTAGCTGCTACTTGATATTTTGCCTAGAAAGGGCTGAGTGGAAAAAGGGAGCTTTATTTTTTTTCTTTTTCTTCTTCCTCTCTTTCCTTCATCTTCTAAAAACAGTGTAATGAGTGTGGCTGGGAAGGTGGCACATGTTCAACTGCAAGAGAAATTCCTGATGTGCAGTGAGCAGGACCTCATCTTCCTGGGAAGGTCCCATGGAGTGGCTCAGTTGTCACACACACCACACACCAAATGTCAGGGTTTCCTTGGCTGAAGCTGTTGATTTTCATTGGTTTTGTTCCATGTCAAAGCAGTTTTGTGCAGAGGTTTTGTCCTGAAACCTTCAAGGTACTCCCAGCTCCTTTCCTGTGTATCCCACGAGATAATCCTGTGAGTGTGCTGAGGCTTCTCCTGGCTGCAATCTGAACTATTTCTGGACACTAATTCAATGCTTTTTATGATGTTAGATGTATGCTGAAAAGCAATTTAAGGTTTCTCAGGGTGACTCACTCGCCGGCACAGCAGATCCAAGAAACAAAACACAGATGTGAGATTTAAATTCTCTTTTGGCATAAAACACTTGCCTCATGCTGCAAACCACAAACTATGCCCAGTGGAGACTGGGAACACTCTTCTTTTTTTAGCTTCAACCAGCCAGGTAAGTCCTGGCTGCAGAGGTGAGCAGGGATTGATGCACCTTGTCCTCTCAGTGCTGTTGGTACATCCTCACTCGTGGTGGGATTTGTCTCCTCCAGCTCTGGATGTTGGACCTTGTGGAGGCTCTGTGGTGAGGAAACTCGGGCATTTCTGAGGCATGAATCATCTGCCTTGCTGTCAATGCCTATTTTAGGGACATGCCTGAAGTGAGGTGAAATCAAATCCTTCCCCCCCAAAAAAATTCTTCAGTAAGGAGGGGGATTTCTGGATGCTCTGGGGAGGTGTCCAGGGCTTCCTTTCCTCGCATGACCCCGTGAGCAGAACTCTTCCCTTACGTCACTGCACGAGTCCTGAGCAGATGCAGGCACAGGAATGTGAGCTCTGGCACAGGCATGTTCCTGCTGACCTGGCTTTGGGGTTATTCTGCTCCCCCTTCCCCTCTCAGAGGCAAAACGGGACTGCACTGATGTGTGGCTGGCCACCAAGAGGCTGCAGACTACAAGTGTAACTGGGTTTAATTATTAAGCTTTAATTGAGGTCTTTGTGTTTATGGGATAATTGTTTCTTTTTTAATATAACTTAAACTTCGTAACACAAGCAACAGGCCCGAACCTGTGGATGGAGTGCTGGAAACTGTCTAAGAAGATTAAGGTCTCTTAATTGATTTCACATAAACAGGTGTGACTGAATTCATCAGAAGAAGGTTAAGGCTAAATGTATTCTGCTAATTATGTGAAAATTGCCAGAGTGTGCTGGGTTGAGCAATTGCCTTCCCTTTGCAAGTGGGATCATTCCTCAAACTGTACATCAAATGGGGAAAAAAAAAATGACATTTCCTAAGCAGGAGAGCCAACCTGTCACATGCTGGGCTTTATTTTGAAATTCCTTTGCTTGTAGACACGTTGGCAGTGGTGGATTTGGCAAGAGGACATGGGAATGTCCTTGGTGAGCTGTGGCAGTGTGGGAGGACAGGTGTCAGAGCAGGGCTGTGTCATTCCCTAAACTTCAGGAATCTGCACCTTTGGAAATTCCTGCTCTGGAGGAGCTGAGGGAGGAACTCTGTTCAAAACACTTGGCACTTGCTGGCAGAGTTCATGTGACTTCTTGAGTTGATTTTTCTTCATGTGTAATGAACTTCAGGCATTGGAGATGCAGAGCATGGGACCCCCTTTGTCTTGGGCTTCCAAACAGCCACTGGAGTCTAAAACTCCTCACCCAGCTGACAAACAAAACTGATTTATTTCTGATTTTATCCTGTTTATTCTGCCCTCTTTGCCATCTCTCCTCCTGACCTTACACCTTGAAGAGACCAAGATGGAAATGACAGTGCTGAAAAGAGCCCTGCTCTGGAGCTCTCCACCTCAGACTGTGCAGGTGTGACAATAAATTGTGTGAGGAGATAAAAGTGCCCCAGCTCAGCATCACCAGGGCCCTGCAATTACTCACTGGTGCTCCCAACAAAACCATCTGCTGATGAAATCGTCCTTTGAGGCTCCAGACTGAAGGGTGACTTGTATTTAAGGTGTGATTTCAGCAGCACATTTGCATGGAGATGCTCTAAAATTAGTTCAGTTGCCTAAATCGTTGTTTTGTAATAGCAAAGATACTGCTTGTAACATTTCACATTAATATAGAAAATAATATGCCTGGTGTGTTTTTGTCTTTTTCTATTTTAATTTTGAGACCCAAATGCAGGCTTGCATTGATGAGCAGTGAGTGGTGATTTAGTAGCACTTTGATTATGTGTTTAACTCAAGTTAAACTGAGCAACTACCAGGCAATAAGGAGCAAAATTTTAATTTAAATCTGTTTTTTAAAAAAAACCTCATTTAATTGCACCTCTGCAGAATGCTGGGAAACCATCTTCTAAGTGCAGATGCACAGTTTTATGTATATTATTTAAGATATTCACCATCCATTCAGATTTTCAGCTCATTTTTTTTGGAAATGAGGCTTTCTGAAGTACAAATCTTATTATTCTGAGGGGATCCCAGCAGGAAAACCTGTCTGTGTCTGCATTTTTGGAAAAGGGATGCAGTGGTTCTACCTGCACCTGCTGAACACCAGCTCAGGAAAAAAAAAAAAGGCATTATAAAAGAACTAAACTTTGTAGAATATATCAGACTTAATCTTCCACTCTTCTTGGTTTTGGTAGAGCATTAGGAGGAAGATTATTTCCAGATTTAGGCACCATAATTTGGGAAAGAAATGGGTCAGGTGAAGAGTATCTAAAAAGGAAGGGAAAAAAAGTTTCTGACAAAAGATTGAACTTGGGTGGCTTTTCTTGCAGACAGGGCCAGGATGACATTACAAGCCTTCAAAAAGGAGGAAGAGAGTTTATCCTCTGTGCCCATTCACCCATAAAAATAAATTTCTTGACTACAAAGGGAGACAAGAGAAAGCCATTTTTAGCCATAAGAGGATGTTTGGAATAGATTGTGAGTTTCAGCTGAGGAACAGATTGGACAAACATCAGTTTGGAGCAGGGAGGGGGAATAGCTGGAAGATTGCTGGAGATCCCTTCCAGCCCTGTTGCTCTAATTTTATGATTTATTCTTTTAATAACTGCTGTAAGCACTCTTGTACAATGAGTTAGAAGAAGTCATTTTAAGAAGTTGTAACTTCAGTTACTGAAAAATCATTCCTTATTCCAAGTAAACATGTCAGCTTCATTTTCCTGAACTGGATTGCAGTTTTTTTTCTCTAGAAAAGCATCTTCCTTTAAACAGAACCCAGTGGAAAAGCTCTTTGGCAGTTTCCTGCCAGCTTTTCCAGAAATAAATCTATAGGTGAAAGAAAACACTCCCATCAGAACATATTGTCTGCAGGAGAGAAAAAAAAATTAAATCATGAGTTATGTTGATGTGGAAAAGACTCTGTCTGACACTCACTCACTCTCATTCAAGTTTAAATTTATTTTGCAAATAGAAGCTCTGCTTCTTGCCATCTGCTTCAAACATCTCCTTCAGGCTGACTTCTGGCTGTTCTTCACAGGAACTCTTTATTCTGTACATCCAAAGTTCCACTTGATTTCCGAAGGGGGTGAATGCCCCGATTCCTTTGTGCCTTTGAAAACTCAAGTTGGTGTTTTGGTTTATTTCTTTTTTTTATTTTTAATCAGGACCATCAAGAGCTGGCTGAGAGAGCTTTGGAATTGAGAGGATTTAAGCACATATAACAATATCTTAAAATTTTAAGATAAACTGGGCACTTCCTCTGTATTTGCAGCCTAACACGAAGCTCATTTTGTCAGAACGAGCTCGTTCTGTCTCCCACCTCTCTGCCTTTGTGCTGGTGTTGATCAGACTCTAAAATCCAAAGTTTCCCCGTGAATTTGGAGCAGTGAGAGGCAGTTTGGAGGCACAGGAATCTCAGTCAGACCGAGGTGCAGGGGATGCAAGAGGCAGACGAGCTCAACTCCTCTGAATGCAAACCAGTCCTCAGCAAAACATCTTCGGGGCATGGCTGGAAAGGGGGAAATGATTGATTGAAATAGATTTCCAAGTGATTTATCTAATCCAGAGTTATTTGCCACATCCTCTCCAATTGATGAAAAAACAACAGCAATGCACTGAGAGGGTTTTGCTCTCCGAGGTGTGAGGTTATACAGGAATTACTGGTATTTTTGTAGTGATTGGAAGCACTTAATTCTTGGCCCCCTGCCTCATAATACAGCCCAGGCTGGTACAAGCAGTTCTGCAAAACATATAATTTTACTTCACTTGTTTTAATGATCAGGAAACGTCTACTTTTAGACTGATCTCTGCTGTGCAATTACAAATGTTTTGATGGAAACACTTCTTAAAAATTAGTTTCATTCCCATAATGACTCTAGTTAGGCTGTTCCATTAGTAAGCAGAAGAATTGCAGTCTCTCATCAGGTCGTTGAGCTTTCCAAATCCAAATTTGTTTCTATGAAGGAGCTGGATCAGAGTTGATTCTTTTAAAAAGATCTTTAAAAAAAATCTCAACTTCGGAGAAATTAGATTTAAAACCAAGTTCTCTTTTTCAGCTCAGTTACTACTTAATTTAAAAACATATTTAAATGTTTCTGCTTAAAACAAAAACAAACCAAACAAACAAAAAAGGCAAAAAACCCCATGATGTCTGAATCTTGAAGTGTGGGTTTTTATTCATTTTCTTGTGCTGATGTGGAAAGGGTGAATGGAACAAAAATCTCTTCTGTGTGTGGCAGACAAGTCTGGAAATAAGAAGCTAAATTTGTACATGAAAAGGATATTCCTGCTACTTAAACTTTATTTATTTCTACTAACTAGTGAAAAAATAGGATAAATTTTGAAGATTTTTGGGTCATAAATAATGTCATAAACTTTTGTAGCTTTTTTTTGGGAGGAACTTTGAAACTGTTGAGGTTTTTGGGGGAGCTGGCTGTGAAATTGCAGGAATTCAGAGGTGGGATGTGTGTCAGCCCTTCTGTGGGAATGCCCTGGCTGTCTCTGGCGCTGCAGATTGAGATATTATTGTGCAAATGAAACGTTGGGTATTCATTTTCCACCGAGGAGATTCAGTAATTACTGTGCTCACCCAGTAGATGACAGCTGTTATCATTCTGATGAAAAGAGCCCTAAATTAAAACCCTGTTGCTTTGCATAGATCCCTATCAGAGACAAATGTTAATTTTCTTGGTTGGTCAACCTCCTTCATCGAGTCTTCTGGCAGGTACAAATAAGGTCCAGATCTTTATTATTTTTATTTATTGTGTTGTTTCCTGGAGTGCTGATAATTTTGCAGCCAAGAGGATAAATCCACAATTAAAATTTGGTGGATTTGTTGTGTGTTTCTGGTGTTGATTCTTCAGCCAACACCGAGGCATTTTGCACTGGTGTAAAGGCTAAAAACTACCCGGATTTTTTTTTGTTTGTTTGCCTTGTAAAACGTGGTGCATTTGGAGAGGAAAGGATGATCAGGATGTGTTCCTAGCATGGAGCTGTTGGAAAATCAGGGAATTTCCTCCCTCTTTCCAACGGTGGGATTGATGTGGTGACATCTGCACACTCAGGTGTTCCATGTGCTCCTCTTGTTTTCTTTGGGAGCCTTTCCCAATTATGGGAGATTAATCCCCTTTAATGTGTCATCATTTTCAGGCAGGATCTCAACTGCTCTGTGCAGATAATGAGAGGAAAAAAATATGAGATTGTTGGTGGGGCAGGTTTGATAAACAGCAGCTCCTGGTGCAGGGGGGGTTTAGGGTGTGCAGGAAAGCTCTGACATGAGAGGGGACAATGGGGCTGAGTGAGGGCAAAAGTGAGGGGTTTGAACAGGAACATCCCACTGCTCTTATCCCACAAAATTCCACAGATATATAGAGTTATTTATATATAAAGACACATATAGATAGATATATAAAATCACGTTCCATATTTCTACTAAAACTACCTTTACTTGGAATGCCCTCTGTTTTCAAGAACAAAATTCAGGCCACCAAGAGCCCTGTTCCATGTCTTTATTTCCATTTAAAACTTCCACAGTTTATTGTAGTTGCTGTTCCGAAGGTGCTGAACAAAAAGAATCTGGCTGGAGAGGGGTGGGTGCAAGGCAAGACCTTGGTGGGGTTTGTTCTGTGCAAATTAAGTAAAGCACAGCTTGAAGGGCAGCAGAGACTTGAAACAAAGATCCTGGGGGAATTTTGGATGTGCTTTGGGGTCCTAACTTTGTTTCCATGCTGGGGGTTGTTCATAAAGCAAATAAAAATCACTGGAGCAATTTCTCCCCCAGAAACAAAGTGATTTAATCAATTTAAGAACACAGGATTTTTTATTTTCTGAAGGCAATGGTAAATCATCTCCTTAGAAAAATGCAGTGCATGTCCCAAAGCAGAAGAGCAACAATAAAAACTCTCTCGAGCAAACATTGTAAAAGAAACTTTAAGTATAATCAAACCCTCTGTCTGTGTAAAATGCTTTGCTGCAAACTTTGTCTTTTCTGCAATATTTATAGTCCAGGAGTAATTAAACCAGGCTTCTGTAGAGAAATGCCCCTCTGAGACTTTACAGAGGAGAATATTTTGGCACTTTACAGAATTACAGTTCTGTTTTGGGCTTTATATTTATTTTTTTCTCCTTCTGCCTGAAGCTCCAAGGACAGTGGGAACATTGCCCTTGGATTATTTCAGTGCCTGCACCATTTGCATGCTCAAAGTCTTTGGAGTCTCCAGGTTGCACAGATTCTCCCTGGCTGAGAGGAAATGGGAGTTTAATGGGGTTTAAAAGCTGGCTGGGCTGGAGATCAGTGTGCAGCTCCAAGGGCTTGTGAGAATCTCACAGATCCCTCTGCAGAGGGAGACGTGATGGTGCTGGGGTGCCTTTTAACTCACCTACAGGTCTGACATTTCCTTCGGTTCCTAAGACTAAAAATTGCCAGGAGCATTTATTTTATTTATTTTTTTTTTCCTTCATTGTTCTCCTTTGGATGGATGAAACAAGTTAAGGCTCTCTCCAAGCAGATTTGTGTGTGACTTTTCCTCCTGTCTGTATTTATCTGGTTTCTCCCTGTGGCTGAGCAGTTTGCAGGCTCTTGGAGAGGGCTGGTGGGGAGAGAGGAGCTCTCTGCTCGCTCTAGAAATTGTCCTTTCTCCTCCTGGCCTGGCTGGGCTGGGGAGATTCCATGGAGGAGCAGCACAGGCTCCTCACTGCTGGGCTGTGCCTCGGGCCCCAGCGCAAGCGGTTGCAATTTTGGTTTTTGTGAAGGCTCTAACTTCACAATTTCCTGCGTGCTTGTGCCATTTATTTATGCCTGCCTTTTATTTATATTCATAGGAGTGCATGCAGACACAGAACTGAGGCTTACAAAAAAGTTCAAGCCAATACTTGCCATTTTTTCGGAGATATTTTCACAGCTCTCATATTCAAACGTTGCTTTTACTAATTAAGTTTTCTTAATTATATGATTTGGAAGATTAAAAGGCCACTGCCAATATAAACCACATATTGCCCCTGAACTGTTAGATTATTAAATTGAATTTTTAAATTAATTTTTACTTGCCATGATTTGTATTCTGTTTGTTCTGTGCTATTTTAAGCTTGGATAATAAATATCACGTCAGTCTCGTATTCATTTGTGGACAATTCCAAGTTTTCAGTGCTACAGGGTAAGGGTTTGAAAGGCAACAACACAATTTTTTTTTGTTTTGTTTCAAAGAATTGTGTTTTTAATTCTGTTCATCTTACGCTTTACAGAAGGCTTTTATTTTTAAACAAAATAAAAAAAAAACTAGGCTAAATATAAGTTGACAGCATCTCTTGAAATGATATTCTTGTTTATGACAGTGTAGAGGAGAGGCACAAAAAGTCAGAGGTCATTTTTTACATGCAGTAAATTCTCATATGCAAGAATGTCTGGATGTGTAAAGTGTCTGTACCAGACTTGAGTCATCTCTTCCTCTCTGATGGGCTTTCTCAGGGCTATGGCTGGAAAAACTGCTTGTGATAAGAGCATCTCCCTGCTGCTGTGCTCTGCAGCCCTGGCATGATGTGTTTGAACCCCTCCCTGCTCCCTGGCCTCAACTCCTCACCCCTCCAGGAGGGAGACTGGGAGATAAAATCAGGGGGCAGAGGCAGGAGCTGGGTGAGGGGCAGGCTCAGGGATTGATGGGGTGGAGAGGGCAGAGCTGTGCCAGGGCAGGAGCAGAGGGGTTTGGTGGCAGCAGTGAAGTCACAGCCACACCACAGAGCACTTTGGTGATTCTGGTTTAGCTGTGCCCATTCCCACTGGAAATAACCCCTCTGTCCCAGCCAGCTCAGATACACGGTTGTGCTCAGGGGTCTGGTTTAGGGGTGATGAGCTCTGTGTGTGTGTTGGCCAGAGTGGTTTGAGAGCTGCTGGGGTTTGCCCTGGTCCCATCCCAGTGCCAGGGTGGGCAGGGCAGAGCCTGCTGGAAGTGTCCTGGCTGCCACCACTCCCTGCTCAGATGGTGACATGTGCGAGTGGAAGCCCCAGAGATGCAGGGATAATGTGAAACCTTCCCTCCTGGTGTGCAGCAGTTTCACAGATGATCCCAAATCCTCGTTGAGAGCACAGATGATCCCAAATCCTTGAGAGGGGATGGGCACAGGGAGCTCTGCCTTTGGGTCAAGAGCACGATGGATTAATCTGATTTCAGTTTTGGCTACCTCCAGCAAGCTGAAAGCAGAGCACGCTTCATGGTGAGCAGAAACTTGCATAACAGCTAATTGGGAGTGGGTTGTGTAATGGAGGAAAAGCGAAACTCCTCAGCAAAATTGCCTCATTCTTTCCTAAATTTCAAATATTGAGGGCCAACACTGCAAGGTGCCACGCAGATAATCAAGGGGTTAAATTGCTGTAATGATTTTTCTGCTCTTACACTATAGAATTCCATTTCTGCCAGGAAGGGCAGTAAGAAAACATTAGTTAGGCATGGAAGTGCCTTGAATTCAGAATTCACGTGGAAAATCTAAGATTCTGAGAATTTACTGTTGCAAACGAATCTTTAAGCAAAAACAAGGTTCTTGACTATTTGTCTCCTATTTGACACTCAATGTTTCCAATAAAATTCATTGGGCATGTGCACACAGTCTTAGATGTTGTGGAAGGAAGGGGGTTTTCATATAAAGAAAACGGTCAATATTCTTGGCATCTGACAGAATGTATTTAACAGAGCTTGAAATGGTGGGGATGGAGAGAAGCTTTTTTTTTTCAGTCTGTGACTTCCTGAAAAATCACACTGGAAAAATCCCCACCATGTGTGAGCACAGGCAGAGGGTGATGGTGCAGAAATGCCATTGGCTTTAGACACTGTCTTGATAAGGACCTTTCTCAGAGTCCCTTTCAGAATGCTGCCTCTGTTATGCTGCTGTCCCAGTTTATGACTCTTTTTTTTTTTTTCTCCCCATTGCAAAAGATCTTGGATTGAGGGATTGTCCTGATGATCTGTTCAGTGTTCCAAGGGGGCTGATTAATCTGAAAAACCCAACAAGACAGCTGAAGCCGCTGCCAAAAACTGTCATCCGTTCTGCTCTCTCAACTGCCAGCTCTCCGTGCTCTGGCTGCAGAGACAGGTCTGCTCTTAAAGATGCAGCCTGACGTTTCCTCATGCAGCAGCAACAGGGTAAATGATGGGGGAGTGTTTTGGGGGGCTGAGTTTTCCCTTTATTCCGTCGCTCCCGAGTGGTTGCGTTTCCCTCCCGAGGTATCACCGAGCTCAGTGCTGATATTAATTCTGTCTGCTGAATGCAATTAATGCAGGGGCAGAGGGCATGGAAATAGTCTGGGAGGGGAAAGTGGCTCTTGAAGGTCGACATGGAGTTTATGTGGCTTTATTTGTGCATGTCACAGCACCATGGAAGCTGTAATTCACCAAGAAAGGTGAATTATTCCTGAGCTGTGTTTCCCATACACTCAAAGTAATAATAATAATAATGTTTTATTCCTGCTGTGTGTGAATGCTGGTGCTAAGCATGAGAAAAGGAAGCTCCTTGGTCTTTGAAGGGAGGGATTTTGGAGCTCTGGAAGGAGGGAGGTGGCCAAGCTCTCTCCTTGCCTGTGTTTACACGGGCTGGGGATGGAAGGCAGGAGAGCCCATGGCAAGAGCCTCCAGCCCCAGACTGGAATTGTGACACCTCCACACCAAGGTCCTGGGTTTAGGGATTTTCAGAAACCACCCCTTGGTGCCTTGCTGGGACTCCCTAAGGAAACTCTTCAGCTGTGGAAGCATAAGTCAAAAGAAAAAAAAAATAATTTGAAAGTGAACTGGATAACTGCAACTGAAAGCTGGAGGGAATGTTTAATGGGGCCATTAATAAATGACTCAGGCAGCCAATGGGACGTAGCCTTTGGTCTCATGCCTTGCACTGCTGCAGAGGCTCCCTGTAATGAACACACGGAACGTGCCCCATCAAGCCTTGGTGCTTTAGCACAGAACACTCCTGAGTTTAATATATGCTGGATGGCAAAGTGGTGCCTCTGGTAAACACCTTGGACAATGAGTGCTGAGGAATATCTTATTGGAGGGTGGATTTTTCTAATAGGGAAATCTTGAACTCTTTTCAGAACTTTAAGGATAAAGGAGAGGAACAACCCTCTGATCTTTAACTTGTGGGCAAAACCCTGCCACGTTTGCAGGTGGTGAGAGGTGTGAGTGTCTCCAGGACTGTTCTGCTGTGTTAGCAATGCATTTTCATCCTGGTTAGAACTGCAGAAAACAGAGCATTGTAATAGCAATCATCAGTGTTCTAGATACTTGATGGGATAGTGCTACAGGAGCCCCTGACTAAAGATTAAATTTGATTAAATACACTCGCAGCAAACTGGCTTGGTTGTGCCAATTAACTTGGAAACGCAGCAGTGTTTTATTGCTTTAGGAATGAATGGTACTTACTGGCTCCTTATATAACAGTTCCCCATCCCTATCCAGTCAGAAAATCGAGCATCTGTCAGACCATCAACCCATAAATGTCTTCATTAGATCTGATAAACAGACCATGGCAAGCCAGAAAGTTTGGAAGGTTCCCACCTTTCTGCCCGGGGGGCTGGACTCACTTAACAGGCTTAAAAGGAGGGATCTGTGTAAAACGGGGGAGAGAAACGCTCTGGGTGAGCCAGAGAGGAGCTGCTCTGAGCCGTGCCCAGGTGCAGCACTGAAATAACCTCTCTCAGGGCCATTGGGACTCTTTCCCCATCCCTGTTACCAAACAAACAGAACCTTGGCAAGTGCCCGCTGCAGGAAGCTGTCCCCAGACAAATTGCTGGGTGTGATCCCAATCCGAGCTGGGCTCCAGCCTGCTGCCAGCTGAGATCCCTCTGGAAAGCACCAGGGCTGTCACTGATTTTTGAAGGAGCTCTGTGCCCCACTCAGGCTGTGTTTTGTACCCAGACCAAGTGATGTTTTCTGGAGCTCCTGCTGAGCCCTCCTGGTGCTTTGACTCCCGATATTGTGCTTTTGCTGTGCTGCACAAAGAACTGGCATCACAAGCCAGGGGTGCATCACCCACAAAATGCTGCTTCTCCTGGCTGAGTTTGGGAATTGTTGAGCAGCCTCACCTGGGGTGGTTGTGCAGCCTTTCTGCCTGACCTCGGTGCCACAAAGCCCGTGGCACTGGCAGCAGAGATGTTGATGATATTACAGCAGGAGGTGGAAGTCCTTAATCACACAGGGCTGTGAGGATGTTTTGTTATTTCCACTCATGAGAATGGAGAAGGCACAGGCAGATGAGCCTTTAAGTGCTGCTCCTCTGAGCCCTCCTTCAAAGCCAGAAATTCTTTTTTATCTCCCACAAACTCCTGCCTCGCTCTGTGCTCTGACAAATCTGTCCCTTTAAATGGAGCTGCTGCTCTTGCACAAGCTTTGGTCTTGCAAAACACAAAGCCATCTGTTACAACCTCAATTACAGGTTAGAGGAGACAGAAACTCATTTGATGGACTGCAAGAGCAGGATTTACCTTCTCTGTGTGTCTGAGGAAAAAAGACCAACCTTTATGACAGAGGCCGGGTCAAGAATGAGGAGTTTTGTCTATTAAAGTAAATTGAAGAGGGGGGGAAAACTCTAAAAGACAGATTGGGTTCATGTCTAACTTTTAAATGAAATCTGAATGTCTCTGTGTGTAAAGTGGTGTGTGCAGGCATTTTGTAATTATTTCCCCCCAAAGTTTGTAAATGTTCCTGAAGTGCTGCTCTGCATTTTCAGATTCCATAAAGAAAAACTAATCCCCTCATAAAGAAAAACTTAAAGCACTGATAATTACTTCAGTTGCTGCTTGTATATTGTTATTGAGACAAAATAATTTAGTTGAGTTGTTCATTCTTTGCAAGCTCAACCTAAGCAAAAAAAAAAAAAATTAATGCATGTGAGATAAAGTTGACAGGCTCTTGCTTTTGATTTTTACTGGGGGATCAGTATTTTAGAGATTCTAGTCTTTGTAAAGCTGTAATCACCTGATTTTCTAAAATAAATTATTTAAAAGTTTATAAATGTAGTAGCAGGAAAAAGTAAAACTAATAAGCTGGGGAAAACCTCTAAGAAACTTCAAAATGTAGCTTAAAAATAGCTCCTCTTTGTTTCCATTCCCCTGTGGGTAACTCCTGGATTCCCAGAATGTACAATCAAGCTTTATTTCTGCTGCCCGGGGTTGTCATTAATGAAGCAGTCACTCTGCCAATTAAACCAAAGCTGATATGTATATTTTAGATATTTTCTTCTGCCTCTGTTGCAATTCCCTTGGGAATAGGAAGCCCAGGTGCCCATCCTGGCTGTTCCCTGGGGTGAGCTTTGCTCACATGGAGCACCTTGGCTGGGCTCTGTCTCAGTCCTAACCCTGGGATTCTCCTCCCCAAAGCTCAGATCAGCACTAAAGTTTCCCTTCCCCCTCCTGTCCAGCAGCCTGGGACAGGTTTGATTTATCTCAGTCTGTTGGAGCAGAAGGAGGTGAAAGAATCTGAGACAAACCTGAATGTGCTGAGTTAAAAAAAATAATAATAAAGAAGTAGGTGAAAGCAGTAAATATGGCAACAATGCCAGTCCTTCCTACTCTGCTTTTCTGCTGCATTCTTGTTATACAATGGTGAGAGCTATTGCAGGAAGGACTGTTGAAAGATGGGGGATTTAAGAGAGCTGTGATGGCTCTGTTGGATTGCTGCCTATATTTGGACTGTATTTATTATTCTCCTTCTATTAAGGTGCTTAAGTATTCAGAGTTGGGTTTAGACAAGAAATAAATATCTGAGCAGCTGTGACTACATGTCTGTTGGTGATTAGTCATCACTACAGCTCTTCAGAGTTGGATTTACCAGCAAATTGTTAAAATTCCCCCAAATGGAGGGCAGCAAAGTGGAGAAAATTGAGGTTTATTTTGTTGTGTTTGGCTGGGAGTTTAACCTGGAGCAATCCAACAGGCCAGGAGAGGAGAGATCCTCACCTGGCACGGGAGAATGAGCTAGTTAGGATTTTCCTTCCTTGCAGGTGCTGTTTTCTGCAGCTCACCTGCCAGCATCTGGGGAAAATGCAGAGAGCAGGGAGAGGTTTCTCAGTGATATTGGTGGTGAGAGCAAAGAGAATTGTGAAACTCTGGGGCAGGGGGAGCCTGATTCCACCTGCACTGATGGAGCCTCCAAGTGCTCAGCATCCCTTGGCTTTGGCTCTGCTGGGAGAGACAGGGAAGGACTGAACACTGATTTCAGCCTCAGGCTTCTGCACATGAAGGTTTATTTTCCTGGAAATACTAAGGAAAAGGATCTCAGTCTGTTCTGTTCCTGGCTAATGTAATACATTGCAGTGCAGCTCCAGGTTCTGTTGTTCTCCTTGGGTTTGGTTTGTTTTTAGAAGAATGAAACATCACCATTTTCTCCCTCTTCTAAAACTGAAGGAAGGATGCCTACACTTACAGTAGAAAAAAAATACCTGCTTGTTTTGGTCCCAAAAAAAGAGTTTTGGTAGAAAGCAGAAGAACTTGTAGCATCTCTCCTGACCATGTTGAAGGAGAGAGGATTATTGATCTCCTCTAACAAATCCTGTGGCAAGGTTTTGCTTTAGTTCAGGACAGTGTTGCTCATTGGGTGGGGACAGACGGAATAAAACTGGAGTTTTGCAAAGCCAGCCCTGCTTAGCAAACAGGGATGAGCTGAGGGAAAGCCCATCCACCACAGAAAATTCCAACTGGGAGAGTGGGGAAATTGGGATTTGGTTTCCTGCCCTGCCTCACACAAGCTGGGTAACCTGGAGCATCCAGCTCCTGTCCTGTGAGTGACCCTCATTTCATCCTGAAATGGGTAAACTCAGAAATCTCTTGAGAAGGTCCTGTGGAGAACTTTAACAGCTGCTGATGCCTTTGTAATTTGTAAAGCTGGGGTGGGTGGTTGTCTCAGATCTCACGTGGAAGGACTGAGAAGGTTGGTGAAACAATTAATTACTAATGAATTTAGACTATTTCATGTTGGGAGTAATTCTGACTTCAATTCTTATCCCCCACCAGAACTTGTGAAATGGATGTAGGGGGAAAATTACTGATAAAGTGCCACAATTCCTGGTGTCAGATGAGTGCAAATGATGAATCACATCTTTTATCACCAGCTGAATGTGTGATAACTCTTGGGGAGATCAATTTGTAAGATATAGCTTAGTCCACTATGAAAGTTAGGGAACAATTTCTGGCCAAATGTTCCATGGCTCATAATTTTGGTAGGATTAGGATGAATTTCCCATACCACCTATCTGCCCTTCTTGTTTAATCCAGAAGAATTTGCTTCTGGCTGCCTCCCTTGAGGTCTTGGCCTTCACTTGGGAATTATTGTGTGGCCATGGCTCTGAGTGAAGCCCAAGGAATTACTCAGTGGATTTATTACATGCCATAAAAATGCTAAATGTGCTTTTGAGTAAAATGGGGTTTTGGGTGTTTCCAGCAGAAGGAGCTAATCCTTGAAAATTTTAGGTTTTTTTCTTCATATTCCAACTACTCTAGGAAAAAAAAAAAAAGACCCCAGAATAACAACAGGAAAAAAAACTCCCAAAAGATCAAAAAAGAGTTTATCTTGTCAAGGTGTAGCAAAGATCAATCTGTTGAAGTCTGTTTTGCCCAGGTTTTATTTGCCACATTCCCAGGTATGGGGAGGATTCCTGTTCCACAAGAGCAGTGAGGTCCCATGGGGACAAAATAAGTCCTCGAGTGGTTGGTGGGCTGAATTTCCTCACTCAGGCTTTTTAAAATTCAAGAATGTGTTAATTCAAGCATCTCCAAGCTTCAGGAGTACAGATTATGCAAGCAGAGAACATATTTTTTCCCTCCTCTTTCAACAAATAGCTGAATATTTGCACTGTGGTGAGGCTGGGGAGGCACAAGCTGTGCTCCAAAGGCAGAGCAAGGTGCAGCTCCTGCCCTGACTTGTAGGTGTTTTTCTAATTAAACCCTTTGCTAATGATAAGGCTTTTGCTTTTTTATTTTTGGTTTTCTGATCCCTTTTAATAGAATTAATATGATTTAAAAGAAAAAGTGGATCTTTGCATCAGTGGCTCAGGGAAAGGGAGCCCTCAGTTGTGGCTGTACCAAGAGGTCCCAGGCAGAGATGCAGATGATTTAACTGGTCCCAGCAGAATTCCAGCCTGCAAGGAGAAACATGGATACATGGAAACAGTATTTGAACTGTTTGTGCCCCCTGAGCTGGTTTTCAGTGTGCAGCTCTGTGCTATTTTAATGCCTGGACAGATCCTCAGATCTGAAGGAAGAGCCACATCCCATATTTTCATTGTTTTAGAAAAAAAATCTCGGCATGTTTAAAAACTCTCTGCCTTGAAACAATTGAAATGAGTTTCTTGATGGCACAGCACAAAACAGAATGAGCAGGGAAGTGCTTATTGACAAGACAGGTGTGTCATTTCTCTCTTTGTTGGTCTTTTGTTTCTATCACTTTATGACAGTCTGGAATACAAACATTTAGCACGTTTTTCAGTGCTTTGGGTCCATGGCAGTACTGCAAAGTGTCTTCATGTGCAGCCAGGGCTGAGCTGTGTGGGTGGAGGGATCCAGGACTGTTTTCATCAGCAGCTGAACTGCTCTGGCAGTTCCTGTACAGGTTAAACTTTGAGGTGCATTTGCAGAATGCTGCAAAGGGAGGATTTAAAATCCTGTTTTTATTTTTCCCTCCAGTCCTGCCCATTGAATGCGGAGTTTGGTAATACATGAGCAAGTTTTGATTAGATTTTTTATTATTTATTTTTAAAAGCCTCCAATTTAAGAGAACTTCCTCTCCTGTAAGTCCAGCCAGCAAAAAAAAAAAAAAATTTACAGCATCCTCTGTGAATCAAATGAACTTTCCTAAGCCTGCAGGCTGTGCAGAAGGTACATGTACAGCCCTGAGAGAGGAATTAGTGAGTGCTGTGGGCAGCTGAAAAGCCTGGTAGACATTGGGCATCACGCAGGATTGTGGCAGAGCCATGGCAGGGGTGCTCAGCTCTGACAACCAACAACACTGCAAGGCTTTGACAGAATCAGAACTTACACGTGGTGTCAATCATTCTCCACATGCCACTTCCAATTTGTCCTGCCGGGAGAGGACATCAGTCCCCAGTGGCATCTGGGATGCAGCTGCCAATGTCACAGCACCAAGGACACCGGGGTGCTGCTCTCGGGGGTGTCAGTGGGCACAGATGGCTCTGGGGTGTCCTCTGCTCTGAAGGACAATGTCCCCACACTGGGCTGAGGGCAGAGCTGCAGGTGGCACAGAGGCCAAGCTGTGGCTCCAGGTGCTCTCCCAGGAGTGAGTTTGCAGCACTCAGGAGATTTGGGATGGGCTTGAGTTCATATTAAAGCTGCTGATTGGACTCTTCTACCCTGCTTCCTTCCAGCTTAGCTCTGAGGGGATGAACATTTCCTCCTTCTAAACTTAATTGACTTTTCACTGTCTTATGAAGAGGATAAACATATTTTTCTTCCTTTTCTCTCTTTTTTTTATTTTTATTTTTTTTATTTAAGCTGCAGCTGATGCAGCATGAAAGTTTCAGTGGTTTTGTGTTTTCACTTTCACATGTTTTTCTAAAGAACAATACTGGAGCCAGACAGAAACTTCATTTTCCTTTTTAAAGCCAGGTATCTCCATGCCACTCAAGGAGCTTGGCTTTTGCAGGGGCCCTGTGGCTGATGGGCTTTACTGTTGGAGAAAGTGCAAGGTTTTTCACTGAAAGAGCTGATGCTCTCTTGTGATTGAACATTTGTCAGGTGTCCCTCTCCCTGTCGATTTTCTGATGCCTTTCTGAAGTGTGAGATTGCACTTTGCTTTTCTCTCTCAGTGAGATTAGCTTGGTCAGTAGATGGAAATGATGTTGAGGCAGCAATGGGAGCTCACATGAGCACCCAGTGCATTCCCCAGCCCGGCTGTTACATGGAATCAGACCAAAAGCACACCAGACACAGCAGTCAGAGGTGGGCTGGCTGATCCCTTCTCCTCCCACCCTGCCCTCATCCAGACAGAAATGAGAAAGAAGGGCCTGGATGAGCCTGGAATATCCTGCACAGAGGCTGGGAGGGAGCTTTGTTGCCCTGCTCAGATGAAACCCCTGGTGGCACTGAGGGAGGGGAGCAGAGCTGAGCTGCCAAACCTGCTGGAGACACCAGAAGGGCAGAGCTGAGCTGCTCAGCCTGAGGCTGCTGTGGCTGTGTCCCCTCCAGCTGCAGGGAGCTGCTTCCTTCAGTGTTTGCACCATTTTCTTCAGTGCACCCAGTCCCATGTGGGGTGAGCTCCGTGCAGATGCTGCAGTGCCAGTCTGAGTTGTGTCTGCACAGATGTGCCTTGTTCTGATTAAAAGGCTGCACATGTTGGGGAAGGAGGGCTGTTTTTGCAAGCCTGCCCATGCTCTGGTTGTGTTTCACCTCCATTTCAACCTTCTGAGGAGCACACAGACCAATATCCAAATACCAGCACAGTCCAGACTGGTTCCTCATCCTCTCTCTCCTCCCACTGTGTGTATCATGTTTGGATTGGGGGGTGCACAAGTGGCTCTGTGTCTGCTCTGGCTGCCTCTGGTAGAAGTGGAGTAGTTGTAGCACGCCCTGGGGCAGTGTCTGAGTGCGTGGTGGTGACAGCTCTCGGTGGCAGGAGTGACTGTGCTTGTGCACATGGGACCACGAGGGAGGCTCTGCTTCCACAGGGCTCCAGCAGAGCGAGTGATCGGAGAAATGAGGGAGGAATTCACAGGTCAGAGCTGTAAATAAATTCCACATGGACTGTGAGTGCTGAGAGGAAGAAGCCTTTCTGCTGACTGATGCTCTCCTGCCTCTTTTAAAATGTTCTGCTGCAGATTTACAAGCCTGTGCTGGGGAGAGAAATAAATAAGAGCAGTAGGGTGGCCAGCACATATAAAACTGTGATATTATTTGATACAACTTTAATGTTCTAGGGAAGAGTGGGTGTAGCAGTGTAAGGCCACTCCAAACTGCAAACCTCCAGTGCATCCTCAGAGCTTCCCATTTGTTACTTTACCCTCAGCAGTAAAACAACATGAGCAGGCTGTGTCATCTTTCTGTGGGGACAAGCATGAGTGCAGATTCATAGCTGTGAAAAATCTGCTATTTTGATTCTTTTCTGCTTTATNGGGGATGTGCTGGGCTGGAACAGAATGTATTAAGTTTCTGAACCTAACAATCTGATTTTTGACTCATTTATGGAACAGTAGAGTGCAAATACACATGAATTCTGGTAAAAACAGCCATATAAGAGTACAAAAGAGGTACAAATTAAAGTAAAGAACCAACTGTGAAGCAATCACATCCATGATTTTTCTCCAGATATGGTATGTCTGGGGATAAGGGTGATCTGCCTTTTCATTTGATCCCTTTTTGAAATATCATTGACTTCTAAATAGCTGGTTTTTTTTCAAGTGATGAGATATTGTTAGATCAGAGCCTCATTGTCAAAAATGACAGCTTATTTAAAGGAAAAAATAATAATAAATAGGTTCTTATGGTGAGCCCTGGAAATGAGTATGGAAACTTTCTAGGAACATGCCTGCCTGCCTTTGGCTCAGGATTTCTCTGCAGTGGTGTGACTGGGGAGCAGTAACTCCTCAAGGATCTCTGGAGAGCCCTTGGGGCTCTTTGGCCAGGGAGAGCAGTGCAGCCTTTTGCTCTCGTGAGAAGAGCAGCACTGACAGAGCAGAGCTTGGGAATGGAAACCAGGGAGTCATCCTGGCTTTGGTTTCCTTAAAGGTGGTTCCATCCTGGAGTCAGAACAGATGAAATTGCATTGAGATATGGGTGACCAAGGAAGTCACCTCTCTGGGAGTCCCTGTCCCCAGCAGAAGGGGACAATGGGTGGACAGAGACAATCACCCAGAGGTGCCANTGCACAGATGTGCCTTGTTCTGATTAAAAGGCTGCACATGTTGGGGAAGGAGGGCTGTTTTTGCAAGCCTGCCCATGCTCTGGTTGTGTTTCACCTCCATTTCAACCTTCTGAGGAGCACACAGACCAATATCCAAATACCAGCACAGTCCAGACTGGTTCCTCATCCTCTCTCTCCTCCCACTGTGTGTATCATGTTTGGATTGGGGGGTGCACAAGTGGCTCTGTGTCTGCTCTGGCTGCCTCTGGTAGAAGTGGAGTAGTTGTAGCACGCCCTGGGGCAGTGTCTGAGTGCGTGGTGGTGACAGCTCTCGGTGGCAGGAGTGACTGTGCTTGTGCACATGGGACCACGAGGGAGGCTCTGCTTCCACAGGGCTCCAGCAGAGCGAGTGATCGGAGAAATGAGGGAGGAATTCACAGGTCAGAGCTGTAAATAAATTCCACATGGACTGTGAGTGCTGAGAGGAAGAAGCCTTTCTGCTGACTGATGCTCTCCTGCCTCTTTTAAAATGTTCTGCTGCAGATTTACAAGCCTGTGCTGGGGAGAGAAATAAATAAGAGCAGTAGGGTGGCCAGCACATATAAAACTGTGATATTATTTGATACAACTTTAATGTTCTAGGGAAGAGTGGGTGTAGCAGTGTAAGGCCACTCCAAACTGCAAACCTCCAGTGCATCCTCAGAGCTTCCCATTTGTTACTTTACCCTCAGCAGTAAAACAACATGAGCAAGCTGTGTCATCTTTCTGTGGGGACAAGCACAAGTGCAAATTCATAGCTGTGAAAATCTGCTATTTTGATTCTTTTCTGCTTTATTTTGAAAGCTCAGTGATGTGCCCAGAGCCCGACTGCTGCACAGGCAGAGCTCCAAAGAATGATGGGCTCGCCTCCTGTTTTTATTTGGAGTTCTACAAACTGCAATAAAAGAGCACCCAGACAATGCTCTGGGCACTGCATATGATCTCATTTAAAAAAAATACACTTGTAAACAAATGGCTTCATCAACCACCTCAGATCAGATCAAATAAAACTTGCTATATTTATTCTGCTGCTGGGTTAAGAGCCATCTGTGGCTCCTATTAACAGACTATTTCCATGCAGATCCAAATGCTCTGGAAATGGGAATTGCTGTTTCTCTAGGAATCCCACAGTGTTGAGCAGTGCTTTCCACCCCCCAGGTTCTTACAGTGGAAGGGGAAAAGAGACTCTGTGGTGAGTTAGGAGGGCTCAACCCCTGGTTTGCACTGACTTGTGGGCAGATATTCCAGAGGCTGGCAGCTGCAAGGGAGTTTGTTTGGGAATGGGGTTACCAGAGAGGGGGATGTGCTGGGCTGGAACAGAATGTATTAAGTTTCTGAACCTAACAATCTGATTTTTGACTCATTTATGGAACAGTAGAGTGCAAATACACATGAATTCTGGTAAAAACAGCCATATAAGAGTACAAAAGAGGTACAAATTAAAGTAAAGAACCAACTGTGAAGCAATCACATCCATGATTTTTCTCCAGATATGGTATGTCTGGGGATAAGGGTGATCTGCCTTTTCATTTGATCCCTTTTTAAAATATCATTGACTTCTAAATAGCTGCTTTTTTCAAAAGATGAGATATTGTTAGATCAGAGCCTCATTGTCAAAAATGACAGCTTATTTAAAGGAAAAAATAATAATAAATAGGTTCTTATGGTGAGCCCTGGAAATGAGTATGGAAACTTTCTAGGAACATGCCTGCCTGCCTTTGGCTCAGGATTTCTCTGCAGTGGTGTGACTGGGGAGCAGTAACTCCTCAAGGATCTCTGGAGAGCCCTTGGGGCTCTTTGGCCAGGGAGAGCAGTGCAGCCTTTTGCTCTCGTGAGAAGAGCAGCACTGACAGAGCAGAGCTTGGGAATGGAAACCAGGGAGTCATCCTGGCTTTGGTTTCCTTAAAGGTGGTTCCATCCTGGAGTCAGAACAGATGAAATTGCATTGAGATATGGGTGACCAAGGAAGTCACCTCTCTGGGAGTCCCTGTCCCCAGCAGAAGGGGACAATGGGTGGACAGAGACAATCACCCAGAGGTGCCACAGGCCTGGAGCTACTGGAGCTGCCCAGCAGCCCAAGGTGCTTTTTCTTTTATTTTCTTTTAAGAAAAAACTTTTCCTTTTCTTTTATTTTCTTTCTTTCTTTCTTTTTTTTTCTTATAAAGTGTTTGCAAAATGTAGAAAAATGCAGCAGGTCCAGAAAAACTGGAACTGTTTGGTGCAATTATTCAGAGCAGCTGCTTAGCACAGACAAACCAAAGCAAAGCCCTGCCTAGAAAGCACAGCAAGTGCAGTGGTTTAGTGGCAAGAAAAAAATAATATTTTTAATAACTGCAATCCTCCTTGAGGAGAAACCAGAGCTCAGATACAAGCCTGATTTATGGTAAGCATGGTAGGAGGTTTCTTTAGGAAAACTGCAGGGATTCCCAGCTCCATGGAATGCAGGGAAAGCAGAGGNTTCTAGGAACATGCCTGCCTGCCTTTGGCTCAGGATTTCTCTGCAGTGGTGTGACTGGGGAGCAGTAACTCCTCAAGGATCTCTGGAGAGCCCTTGGGGCTCTTTGGCCAGGGAGAGCAGTGCAGCCTTTTGCTCTCGTGAGAAGAGCAGCACTGACAGAGCAGAGGTTGGGAATGGAAACCATGGAGGCATCTTGGCTTTGCTTTCCTTAAAGGTGGTTCCATCCTGGAGCCAAAACAGATTAAAGTGCTTTGAGATATGGGTGGCCAAGGAAGTCACCTCTCTGGGAGTTCCTGTCCCCAGCAGAAGGGGACAATGGGTGGACAGAGACAATCACCCAGAGGTGCCACAGGCCTGGAGCTACTGGAGCTGCCCAGCAGCCCAAGGTGCTTTTTCTTTTATTTTCTTTTAAGAAAAAACTTTTCCTTTTCTTTTATTTTCTTTCTTTCTTTCTTTTTTTTTCTTATAAAGTGTTTGCAAAATGTAGAAAAATGCAGCAGGTCCAGAAAAACTGGAACTGTTTGGTGCAATTATTCAGAGCAGCTGCTTAGCACAGACAAACCAAAGCAAAGCCCTGCCTAGAAAGCACAGCAAGTGCAGTGGTTTAGTGGCAAGAAAAAAAAATAATATTTTTAATAACTGCAATCCTCCTTGAGGAGAAACCAGAGCTCAGATACAAGCCTGATTTATGGTAAGCATGGTAGGAGGTTTCTTTAGGAAAACTGCAGGGATTCCCAGCTCCATGGAATGCAGGGAAAGCAGAGGAGGTGAGCACAGGGGGATGCTCCTCCTGGAGCATGTCTGGTACCTGGAAAATTTGTGATTGTGCATCATCCACAGCAGAGTTGTTTGTGTTATTAGAGCATGTCACAATGCAATGTAGAAGTCTGTTGAAACAGCTCTAGGAACACCCACAGTGCAACGCCATTGCTCTGAAATGGCCTGAAAATCTGAAATAACACCATTTCCAGCTTTTCTGTCACTTTAGGATTGCTGACTTTCCTAGGATGTTGTTTATCCCAAAAGCATCAGGCCTGATACTTGAAAAACTGGTCATACCCAAGCAAAATGTGTGAAGTTTTTATTGCTTTTGTGCAAGAGCTCTTAGACCAAGTGAAAAGCTGTTCTTGCACCTGTAGATGATCAGTCAGTACCTCCTGCACTTGAGGGATGTTGGCAGCTCAGTGCAACACTTGATTTGAAAGATTCATGTCCTGCAAACTCAGGATTTTGTCTCTCCTCCACAAACTGCCTCCTGTACCCTCCTCATTCCATGTGCAGTACTGGGGGAACTCATTATAATCCAGGATTTGTTGCAGAAAACTGTGTGCAACTCCCTTAACAACCCTCAGAACGTCTTTCAAGGTTCTCCTCAGCAAGGGCAACTGCTGCTGGCATTTTGGCTCCCCTTCAAACCAGTCTTGTCAGCAAGAAAAACCATATGAACTTGGAGATTGAAATCAGTTGCCTCGGGGCACCAGGTCCGGTTTCATTTTAACAATAAAAGAATCTGATGCCTTTTAGCAGGCAGGTAGTTATTGCCTAGATGAAGGAAGAGTTGTAATAGTAAATCTAGAATTGCATTCAGATGTGACATCAGCTGATAGAGGAGTGCTGCATGTCTTGCCATATCCACCCACTCTTTCTATATGCAGGGAAATCCGAAGCCAGGGAGAAGTCAGGTGTTGGGCTGGCTCCCCCCAACTCCACAATTATGTGCCAGTGATCCTGAACTTCCTCTCCATTTGCAGCTTAGCTAGAGGGGCCTGAATCCCAATGCTCCATGCACTGCTTGCATTAACCTACAAAAGCTTGAGCGTGTCTGTGTCTCCAGACAGAGAAGACTCGGGGACACAATAAATGCTTGGGAGTTCCTGGAAAATTGATATTATGGAAAGGCTCTCCTTTGCAGACTGAGCTGTGCAGCTGTTCTGCACTGATTGAGGTGTTCATTGGAGTTAACATTTGGTTGACTGATTGCTACTGAAATTGGGGATGGGAGGCATTCACCTGTGGGGTGCACACCTCTTGCTATGGCAGAATAAGCCAGCTTGGCCCCAGCAAAGGGAGGAATCATGGATTAGTTCCTACCTGAACCTCTTGTGGTTATCTCAGGTATCCCACAACAGGTGTAAAGACTTGGAGTTTTATCCAGACAGTTCCTTAGTGTTGTCACCACCACAGAACTTTTGCAGACTCCCAGCGGGGATAAACGAAGGTGAAGTTGGCATTGCTCTCCTTCAAGAGACATTCCCAATTAATTTATTTTTACCAAGTACTCTATTGTTTTACTGCACCTTGACTTTGAGGGTGTGAAAATGACCCTTTCTGAGTGTCTCAGGGCTGGCTGGGCTGTTGGTGGTGTGTTAATTGCAATCCCAGAGCAGGTTCTGTGCCCAGCAGGACGGTGGCTCTCAATGGCACCGAGCAGCTGTTGATGGTGCCTGTAATTAATGCCCTGATCTATTGATGAAGTGGAGTAGGGGGTGGGGGGAAAGCCCTGCTGGGTTTCATCCTAACAGCTCCCCTTCTGAATAACCTTCCCAAAGGTGCCACTCATTCTTCTACTCCAATACAGTGGAATTAATCTCACCCGTGCAGATTAATCAGCACGAAATTCATCTGGCACATGGTGGGGAAGGGAACTGCCCTCTGCCATGGAACCCAGGCTGGGCTGTAGCTGCCAAATCAAGCAGGGCTGTGGATGGAGACATCCTGGGTTTCTGTCAGTATCCAGAGTTTAGTATCAAAGAGAAATGGAATTTTTGCTTTTTGGTTGTGTCCCACCTGCAAAGCGTGGTGAGTCTCAGTTTGCAACCAAGCTGAAATCTCAGGGCATGGGTTCCTGCAGTGGGGAAGCTTCTCCTTTCCTGTGGAGGTTCTTTACAGGTGTGTTGTTGTCTCTTCTGTGGTCACAAAGCAGAGTTTGTGCCTGTAATATCCCTGCACCGCCAGGATAATTAAATTAGGGTCTGTTTCTGGGTTTGATTGGGGGAAAAAGTGCAAAATGTGAATTGCTATAAGTTAAAAACCTTGAAAGAAGTTATTTTGATGTAATTAAAATGCTTTATGGTGTTGTTTCAACTTCAGCTGTTAAAAGCTCAAACTTCAGAAAGATGATCTGTTACCAAAAAAAAAAAAGCCATAAAAATGGAAGTCTGGAAATTACAAATGGTACAATTTAATGTGGAAATGCTTTCACTGAGGGGGAAAAAAAAGCTGTCCAAATTCACTGAGAGACTTCATTTTCCAGGCAATCTACCACTTTGATGAAGTGGTTCTATCAACATATCTCAAAGCAGTTTCACCATCTCTCCCTTATCTATGTGGGTTAATTTTTCTCGATGGAATCGCTTTGTCTTCCTCGTGTCTCCACATTGATAGCAAGCTGATCCTCTGCTCAGCCTCCTCCCTTTTGATCTGATGCTGCATTTGTCTCAGTCACAGAAAATGTTGCCCAACAGGATATCAGTGCCTTTGACCTTTTCCTGGGATACACAGTCCCATGCAATGCCCCACCACACGTGCCTTAAAAGAAGGAGTTTGCAATCCTTGCAGGTTGAGCAAGGCAGGACTGGGCTGCTTTCATCTCTGTACAGCTTTAAGCAATCCAGAGATGACATTATTTCAGTTGCCTCGCTGTGGTTGGTAGGATCCACTGAAACAATGTCAGGTATGTTCAGTGGGAAACCTTCAAAAGGAAAAATAAATTTAAAAAAAAACCCAACAGTGCTGTTTTCTCCAGTGACAGTAGAAAACTCACTTTGCATGCGAATAAATCAATCATCTGGCACTTGTCAATTTAAAAAATAGGTATCAGGAAGAGGGGGGAAATGCCATTATTTTGTTTATTCTTCTAGTAGTCAATTTTTTTGCCTTTGGGAGCTGTCTGATAAAGAGTACATAAAATATTTGTTCTGTTTGTTTGGGGAGTGGGGAAGATGGAGCCACCAGATCCTCCTCATATTTGTGCCAGGCTCATGGAAAGAAAAGAAACTTGCAGGAGTTTTTGTCTATTTCTAAGTTTACCAGTAATTTCATGTGATCAAAACTTTTAAATTTCTCTGAGCATAACAGTGAATATTATAATAGTTCCATTTTTATCAAGTTGTTTAGGTAAAACTATTGTCTCTTCAATTGGCATTAAACTGCTTTGGCACAGAGCATCTTCCCCTGTGACTCAGAACTCTGGACTCAAATGTTTCCTCTCCAACCAGACTTGGGAATTTTGGAGGAATTTTTTCGGAGGTATTTCCAACTTCCCCAGTTTCAGCTGGCTGCAGGAAATAATTCAGTGTGGGATAGGTAAAAGTGCAGGCTGGCAGCACCATGTAATCTACCTGACAGCTTTTTTTCCACTTGCTCATTTATCAACCTAAAAGCTAAAGCAAATAGGGATGCAGCCTGTAAAGCTGTTGAATAATTTTGGTGAGCTGAACCGCATGTTTAGCCCGAGGAAGAAAAAGTAGTTAATTTTATATCTAAATTTTTTTTTCTTTTTAATCCAAAGCAAAGGACCCTCCTTTTTCCTGAAGGCAATTTCAAGCTGTTATTCAAGAATGAAAATTGATAATTGTTATATCTGTACTCAGTTGATCTTAATTTTAGTGGAGCTCCAGGCTAGCAAATATGAAAATATCATCTTGCTGGCTGATAAACTGGTTAAATGCATTGGTGCAGGATTTTGATGAAGTAGCAATAGTTAATATTTGTTGCTCAGCAGAGAGCAGTTATAATCCTGCCTTTGGAGTGAATCCAAACAGGGAGGGAGAAAGGAGTCATTCAGCAGCAGCACCAAGTGGTTTTTTTATCTCTGCAGACACACACAAACATTGTTAGACAGCATAAAGTGCTCTTGGAGCAAATTGTTTGCTCTCCCTGCTGCTGAGATGAATCTCCTGGAGCACCAGGAGGTTCCAGTGCCTGCACCCAGAGCTTGTCCAACTCAAACACGGCAGCACAGACCTTCCCAGTGCACAGGGCAGTGTAACAATCACAGAAATGTGTGCAGCACATGCCTCTGTCTCACCTGTGTGAAGGGCAGGAGGCTCTTTGGGGAAGCCCTGGAAGGTGGGTGAGCTGCCCTGCAAACAAGGACCTTGAGCCAGTGCAGGCATGAGAAAATGCCCCATCTCTAACAGCAGGATGGTGGTGCCTCCCTGCACACCAGGGCTTTACAAATCTCTTCACACTGGTAAAAAATAGTGAATTCTTTTCACTGGATGCAGTTATAGAAATGCAGGGTTGTGGTGCCAGTTTGGACAATGAGAGTCCTTTCAGTCCATCAATTAATTTTTAATTATTAATGTTTTGGGAAATACCTTTCTCTTGCTTTCTCCCTTCCATACTTTCTATGGCCAGAGCTGTGTTCCCTGGGATATCTCCACTATTTGGTTTAGATTGACTAAAGGCAGGATTGATTTCAGCTTTAGGCATCAAAAAGACACTTTCCTGCCTTTCATTAATTGTCATGTCTGGTACTTCATTGTGTCAAGCCCTCTGATCTTAAAAGGTGCAGCACCACGTGGCTTTTCCCTAAAAAACATTATCTTGAAATGAGTTAGTGCTTTTGTCCTTTTCCCCCTGAATGGCTTTTCAATACTTCCACCAGAATCCCTGCAAAGAGGTGAGACACTCTGCCCCATCACAGGGTTAGAACTGGACACATGGATGCTGAGGAGTTGGAGCAACATCTCCTGAAACTGAGTCAAGCAGAGCACTGGATCTTTTGCAGGAGTATTTAATGATAAAAGTTATTTCTGCAGTGCATCTGCTCAGGAGGCAGCACAGCTTTCCTGTGTGTGCAGCACTAATTCAGTGATAACTTCTTCTGTAAATCACATAAATCTCTGCAATGTGTATTTTACTGCTGTGTGTGCAGCACTAATTTAGTGATAACCTCTCTTAGTGTGGAACTTTCTGCAGTGTCACTTGCATTGGGGTTTTAGACCACCCAAAAGTAGGCTGGTTGAAGTCTAAAGTCTTCTTCCATTCCACAGGCAATTGGGTTTTTTGGGTGTATACAAGTTTTTGTGGTTTAATAAGACTGGAGGAGAAAAAGGTCAGCAACTGAGACTATTTCAGCAACTTGAATGCTGCTGTGATGAAAGAACCCAGGTATTACAAATTCATTCTGGGGCATGAAAACATTGAAGTATGAATTTATTAAAGGCCTTGAAGTACTTAAACCAGCTGCTGTGCATCTTTGCAGCAGTCCATGTAGGTTTTATTTGAATTTCTAGAACACTGATGCTAACAAAGATCACAATCAGAGGTGAACCTGGTGCTCCCTGGGATAACAATGTCCAGGGAGTAACTGGAGGGGTGTTAATTTAAAGCACATGCAGTGCACTGTCCCAGCTCAGCCTGCAGGAGGGAGAAGCAGAAGATGAGGGCCAGGTGGAGATGAGGGGGTGATAACTTCACAGAGAGGTGCCAGCTGAGCAGTGTCACACCATGATTGCAATGAGGCACGGTTATGCAAACTCCTGGGATGAGAAATCCTCCCTGGGCAGGTGGGAAGATGAAATAAGGCCCTTAGAGGCAAAGCAATCCAGGCTTGTGTCGATGCCTGGGTGATAAAGGAGCAGTGTCAGACACTGAGAGCAAGGGCTGAGACTTCTCATCCTTCAGTCTTCAATCCCATCATTTCATTCCCTGCTTTTCTTTCTTCTGGAACTCAAAGATGCTTTTGCTGCCCTCGGTGCCCGTCTCTAACTTATAACTGTGAGTTTCTGTGAAAACATTAAGGAAAGAGAGGAGATAAGTGACTTGCCAAAGGCCAAACAAAGCACCTGAGGTGGAGTCAGGCACAGAACCCAGTTCTCCAGGCTCGTTTGTTTAACTGCTTTTCCTATTTTCCACCACTTTTCTGTTCCCTGTCAGCCCCTCTATTCTTGTTGGAAGCATGGGGGACTTTATAACCCTGTATTTCTCACAACTGCATGAAAGCTCTGCAAGAGGGAAATGCTCCTGATTGTTTCTGCTCAAAGGTGGGGGCGTTTCTAGACATGTCACATCTGAAAAGTGAGTGACTTTTGGCACTCAGTCCTCTGTGTTCTGACATGAGGGACACATGCAAGGAATATCAAATACGTGGCTCAAGCCAGACTGTGCCTCTCTAAGCATACAGTGCTTTTTTTCTGTGCTGAAGGCCTAAAAAGGGAATTTTCTCTGCCCATCTAGACAGGGGAGCCCCTTTTAGGTATTATCTGCTGTACAAATATTGGCCTACTTAAAGCCAGTTTCATAGAAAGTTGAAGGCAATCTGAGCAGGAGAACGTATCCTTTTATATGCCTTGGATAAGGTAAATGATATCAAATAAAATGAAGGATTAAAGCATGCTGGAGCTTGAAGCAATAGATATAAAAAGGACAGGAATTATTGTTTACTTACATTTTTCAGCTGGGTGTGTGCAGTCAGTTTTGCTGAGGATTTATGTATCACATCAGTTGGTTTCCAGCCTGTGCCAGCTCCCACAGGGAGCTCCACACCAGCAGCTCTGCCCTGAGCACTTGCCCTGGCCCCTGCCCACCTGATGCCACCTTCGACTGACACTTTTCCCCTGCTGAACACTTCTCTTTTCATTTCTTGTAGTTACTTGAGCATGGAGCACCAATGGCTTTGTAGTTAAGATCCACCCAGAGATATTTTCTTCTTTTTTTCCTCTTTCCCCTCTTTTTTGTTTAAAATTTTTGAAGTTTAGGAGCTTTGCTCTCTGGTTATCACAACGTTTCAAAGCAGAATAGTGCCAAGGTATCTTCTAGAAATTGTGTAGAAAGTGCTGTGGGTCCAACAAAGAGTAAAATACACGTTGTGGTGATTTATGTCATTTACACATCACATTCTGTACTCCACATTGCCAATAAGAACTGTGACAGTCAGTCTGAGTAATATAGCAACAAAATTAATGAAGTAAAAGAATTCAGAGAGTCTCGAGACAAATTAATATAATTATTTTTCACATAAAAAAATTAGGAATTGTGGAAAGTTAAAGCATTGGAAGGGTGATGGAACAGAGATGGTTCCACAGTTGGAAATGCACATGCATTTACAACTGTTTAACCACAGCTATGTAAGAATTTCTATAAAGAGTTTAAACAAACAGAAAAGATTTCAGTCTATACAGTCTGCTCTGAAGTGAGCTGGCCCAACAATGGAATTGTTCTCCAGCAATCAATCAAACCCTTTCAAAGCATTTCACGTTTCTAATGGCCAATGAGTAGGAACAACTTCAGCAAATTTCCCTCTGTTTCATCAATGAAACCAGCAGTTGGATTTGGCTTTTTGAGTGTTTTGTGTGTGATAGTTGGGAAGTTTAGGTGAGTTGCTGACGTAGCAGGGATTACATTGAGGTTTCCATAGAGAATTCAGGCCCCCAGTGCTTTGTTCTTCAGAGTCCTTTCAAATTCCTGCAGCAGCTGAGGCAGAGGTTGGGCTGGAGGTGGGATGGAGGCTCTGGTTGGGATGGGGGCAAGGGTCCAGAGGGATTGGGATGGAGAGTGGTGATCTCTGGAAGCTCTTGGCTAGTCTCAGTCTGGGTTTGCTTGCTGGAAGCTAAAATGTGGCATTCTGAGTGCAGGGTGGCTGATTGAGTATTTAAATTAGAGCTGAGGCTTTCTGAAACATCACAGTGTGAAAAGAAATATCCAAAATCATCTCCACCTCATTTCAGCTTTGAGCCTTAAAACAAGGGTTTGATTTAGAAATTACTTCTGAAGTTTGGAAAAGCATCAGCAGCAGAGCTGCATCTCCTCCCAGCTCTGCAGCAGTGACCAGCAGCCTCAGGACAGAGTTCCCTTCCAGGTTCAAACTGGGAAGGAGGATGGTTCTCTTTATCTTCTGGAGGAGGGAGGCAGAGCTGAGCTGTGGCCAAACATGAAGTGTAACTGTGGGGAGACTTTGCAGTGCAGGACAGCCAAGAATGGGTGGAGAGGGGCCACTTCCTGATCCATGATTTTTCACTGGAGAGGTGTAACTACTCTTGATCTGCTTGGCTTTGCCTCAAATTGATCTTTCCAGAAAAGCAGAACCAACTAATGGCAGCTGACAAGCCCATGGAGCTCATCCAGGTTTTTCTCCATGACTTCGTAGCTGCCTCAATCCTCCTGTCCTGCACTCAGGGTACCTGAGGAGGCTGCAGGAAGAGCAGATGACCCTGGAGCACTCAGTGGTGGGAGCAGGGACATGGGAGCCCAGAAGTCAAGGCTCACTTAGAGCATTTATTCTGCTTGGTTTCACACCCAGAGTTCCTCCTCTAAGATCAAACTTCACCAGGCATTATGCAGTGGGTTGAGCCACAGAAAAGTTCTTTCAGAATGAAAAATCTGTTTGCTGGTGGGGAAGGGTAGCAGCTCTTGTGTACTTTGGTGAAAAGGCAGTGCATAGAACTGCAGTGTCTCTTTATGTTTCCCTGGGTGATTCAGGCTGGCTGGGTGTGGCAGCCAGGGAAATTTGATCCACCAACTATTTACATAAACCAAAAACTGTTTGTCTAAGCACCAGGAGACAAGGGCTAAGCTGGATGAAGTGCTGTAAAGAATTCTTTTTTGCAGAATGATCCCTATTTGCCATCCAAAGAGGCAGGCGGATGCTTATGTAGTGCAATATAAATTTTCGAGGAGTAGTTAAAATCCTCTCTCTGCAACAGCGTGGTCAAGCTTTGTCCTCTACCCCCTTGAGAGCCGAGTGTGTGGATGGAGAAAGAATGGTGGAGGGGTTCCTCCCAAAATTCCCTCTTGAAGCCTTCAGAAAATAGAGAGAACAAATACACTACAATGCTGAAATTAAAAAAAAAATTGTTGCAAAAATAATTTCCATTTTGTACAATGTTTACCAGAGCCACGACAGAAATTTCATAATCACATAATTAACCATTCTGCCCTTCAAGTGAGTCTAGTTTCAGCTAATACTAACCATGTAAAGCTCTAATATGCAAATGAACTGGCAGAAAGGAGTTCAGAATTTAACATTAGGTGCTGATTTCACTGCTGATAAACTGCTTTGATCCATTGAGTCATGCCTTGTTGTCCTTCCAAATGAATGCAAGCACCTTCTTCCAGCAGTGAGTCACCCCTGGTGATGGGGGCCAGCCTGACCTCTCTGCTGTCCATGGAACACTGCAGAGGTTTAAAACCTGGGACATGTTTATCCTCGTGGTATTATTGTGAGGTCAAGAAATGCTGTTCTTTCCATTCTACAGCAGCGGGGCTGAGGTGTGAACTTCTGAAATGTGTTGAAGCAGCAAAGTCTTGAAATTAGTGGGAGCTGCAACACCCGACAGCTCATGCTCATTTCTGTGGGAGATGGATGATTTCCCCAAGATAACTCAGGAAAACTGGAGCAGACAGCAGAGTTAATGCAGCTCTGTGTTCTAGGCAGCAAATTTTCTTGCTCTGTTGGAGTGAAATTTTCTGTTCTCCTTTGATACCCTAGAAATCTAATGGGAATGTATTTATGGTATGGAGTTCATGCTTTCTTCACGTGAACTTGGTGTATTTGTAGAAGCCAAAGACCCTAAAAGAGGAAAAAACAAAGCACAGTAGTGCAAGCTGTTGATATTCACGTTGCATGTGAACACCAGCTCCTCCTTGGCACTTTGCTGCCTCGCTGTCCTTGGTGCATGTGCCTCTGGGTGAGTGGAACCAGGAGAAGGATGACTGTTCTGCAGTAAAGTCAGGGTTATTTTTAGCAAGGGAGGATCCCCTTCTGCAAGAGCAGTGAAATGTGCACTGCAGGCCTTCTGCTGGGATTGTGATGAGGGATTTTGGGCTGCAACCACCAAGCAGTTCATGTCTTGGTTGGTGCTTGCCCTCCTGAGGCAAAGTCAAATCTGAAAGTGCAGCTTTCCTGTGAGACACTTGCACTGCCATTAATGCTTTCTGATGTTCAAATGCACAAAGGGAACGCTTTAAAGGCACAGACAGCTGACAGAGCAGAGGTCCAGATGCAAGAGGACTGATTTGAAAGGCCTGTGTGTTCAATACAGCTGTACATGTCTTCCCACAGGTGAGTCTGGGAAAGGATATAGCACATTTTCCCCAGGACAGCTCCATGCATTTTCTATTCCTGATCAAGATCTATTCATTGGGCAAGTGCTGTTTAATCAAGCAGCAGGAAAAGGGTGTGTGCTGTCTTCAGTAGTACAAAGAAATCTCATTCAAAGACAGTCCCGTTCTTAAAAGGCTGGTGTTTAAATTAGACCTGCCCAGACAGGTCTGGCATGTTTAGTGTGACCCCCTTTTACTGTGGATGTTCCGGTTATAACCATCTTACTGCTTCCAGTTAAAATAAAAACACAACTGCCATGGAAAACGTGGAGCAAACCAAGCTTCCCAAGGCTTGCCAGCCCCTGTTTAATGATAAACCACTGCTGCTGGAAAGTAGCTACAAGCAAAGGTTTTAGAAAAGTGCATAGAAGAGGAGATTCAGTAGAGAGATTTAGAAGATAGTGTGCAAAATGACAGGGGCAGAAGGGGAGAAACAATATATTTTTGATTTATTCCAGTATTTGGGCTTCATGGGTTTTGATGCCTTTTGGACCTGAATGTATGTGGCTGTCTTTGCTCCTACAGACAAAGCAGAGCATGTCCTTCTCTGCTGTATTAACAGGAGAAGCTGCATATCATCTTTGATAGTCAGAAGAATGGTGTTCTTGGCTTTTTTCCTCCTCTTGGTCCTTTATCTCCACTCTTCCAATGTTACCTATAATGATAATGAGTCTTAGAGGTCTCCAAGTCTTATTTCAGTCATGTTGCCATGAGAGGCTATAGCTTTATAAAAGAACTATCACATGCTGTGAGATGTGCAGCTTTTCTGGTGCAGGAACAGATCACCCTGGCCTCTCCTGGAGTCCATGTGTTCAGGGTTTTCCCTGTTAAATCCCTTGGTGTGTCACAGCCTGCCTCAGTCTTCTTCAATCTGGTGGCAGAGGCTCAGCTCAGGTCTGCAGTGAGTCATGAATGGAGATGGAATGATCCATCTGCAAACTCGATGGGAGTCTGATGGAGAGAAGACTCCCTGGGAGCCACTCCCAGGCTGTGCTGCTCACGGGGATAAGTGCAAGTCCAGCACTGCCTCATTAACCAGGTGTTCCCCTCTCCCCTTCAGCAGAGAGGAGAAAGATGTTGAAGTGTGGTCAAAACCAATGGGGTACCCCCTGAGGCAGCCTCAGGCTTCCCTTTCTCCTCGTTAGGCAGATGAAGTCTGGGAAGGTGTTATGTGCAAAACCCCCTTATCCCTGCCCACCCAGCACAGGAGTGAAGGTGACTTTGCTTTTGCTTGATGTGAGATGGAGCAGGGCAGAAATGCAGGTGTCATCCTTACACTGTGCTTTCTGTCCTGAGTTATTGCTGCACCAGCAGCTTAGGACATTTTCCACAATTCACTACAAATAACTTTTAGTCTGGACACCAATGACAGCAAGGAGATGAGTTGTTGCAGGCAGGAGAAATCATGAATGCACCAAAATAGCAATCTTACAGGCAGGAAAGAGCAGGTGCTGCTTTATTGATCGAGAAATGAGGGAGGTTTTGCCCACTTGCTGAGGGGAATGAACATTGGTGACATAAACAGGGATGATAAGGGTCCAACCATCCCACTTTCCTAAGGATTAAAAGGAAACTCAACCCTGTGCAAGTGAATCCCATATTTGTCAAAGTGGATCTATGAGATTTTAATACAGATCCATTACAAAGGAGAGGAGCTCAAAGATTTCTCTCCACTTACGTGAACTCGGTGTTGAAATCTCCCATCGAGTGTAGAAATTGCTGCCTCGTGGTTAGATTTTTCCAGATTGCCCCGCTGCAGTTGCAATGTTTAATCCCCCCACCTCATTGTTGGGGAAGATCTTTGTCACTGGCTTTGCTTTGTGCCAATTCCTGCCAGCTTTGGGAGGCAGAGAGGAGGTGGGAGGTCTGTGGGATCCTGCAGCTCTCTGGAGCTGTGCTGCTCTCAGCAGCAAGGCCCAAAGGAGCCATTTAGGAAGAATTGCTTAGTCTATGGTGATTTAGAGATTTACCATTATAACTCTTTCCTTATAATCCTTTTAAAAAAGCTGGATTTGAAGTAGATCAGACCTAAGACAAGGCAGTTTCTGTGAGCACTGCAGCTTTCTTGAGATTGCGTGTAGTATTTTGGTGAGCATAAAAATGTCATGTAAAAATCACCTGTTCTGCCTGACATTCTCAGGTAGCAAAAGCTTCTATTGTAGATGTTTGTTTGGTTTTTTGTTTTGTTGGTTTTTTTAAATTGAATTTGACAAAATTTGATGCACAGTTATATTTTTTCACCCAAGGGTTCGGTGTAGGGGTCCCACATCATCTCTCAATCAAATCAGTCCCCTGAAGGCAGCAGTGATACTGCTCAGAGATCAAACTGAACCTAAGAACTAAGTTATAATTCTGTAAAATCCTTTTTTTTTACTTTGTTTTTTTAATCTTAATTTTCTTTTATTTGTCCATCTTTTATATTTTGTAGAATACATACAGAGATTGTAGCTTTTCCACACCACAACTGTTTTTTGCAAGAGTCCCAGGTGCTAAAAATGCTGGAATACTTTCTTGTCCCAACATCTGAGGCACTTGCCTGCCTGTTTCCACCACTGTGTAGCTGTGCAGTTTATCAGGCTTCCAAGGAAAAGCTCTTGTCAGAGTGGGAAAAGACCCAACAGTACCTGTGTGGGGAATCTCAGCAATTGCATAAACACATCCAAATGTTATGTTGAGACTTTAAGGCATTGCAAAGCATGAAAGCATTGCTTAACATCATGGAACAGCTAGCTGGTTCTGCTTTGCCTAAAAATGTGTTAGGAATATTTCTGATGCTAAGGCTTGTTCATTTCTTAGGGAGCTGTAGAACAGATACATTTACAAGTATGAGTAATGGGAAACAGAATTTCTGCACAATGCAGACAATCCTTTCATGTTACATCATTCAAAGCAGGGTATTCACATGGGGATGTATTCAGGCAAAACTCCGCAGCCAGAAGACCAGGCTCCTCTGCTTGGCTGTGCTTTTAATGTAGGAAACTTTTGGTTAAGATTTGTGGGTATCTTTCACACAATGCATCAAAGAGCTGAAAAGTTGAGGATAATCATTCCCACACATGGATCTACGTGCGCTGCAGTGCAAAGCCCTTCTGTGCTTCCTGCACTTCAAACAGGATCCCCACATTTGCTCTTGGAGGTCCCCAGCAGTGTAGGCACTTCAAGAGACACTTTCTGAGATTACTGAGTGAGCAATCCAGTGAAAAACAGTGAAAGAGTGCATTTAATATTAAAAAAAAATTGAAGTAATAAGTGTGGTACAGAAGTGTGTTAAGAACTACATTTATTTGCTATGGATTCTGCTTTTTTCATACGGCAGAAGTCAAAATTTGCTTTTAGAATACACATTTCAAAGCAAGGGGAATGAATGGGGACAGCCAGCTTTGCCGTCTGTGTTGGAGTGAGTGACATGTCATGAAGAGCAGTTTAGACTTTATATTATAATAGATGATATGATGGAAGTGAAGGGAAGAAAAACCCACAGATTTCATTCTTTTTTTGTTGTTGTTTTACTGCTGATTCCAATAAGGTGTCTGCTTCTGAAATGTTAATGAGCCTTTGGATTCCGCAGCGAGATTCCCAAATACCTCAGAGTCAGGAACTCGAGTTTCCAGAAAACATGTAGCACCATGTGAATATACAAAAAAAACCCTGGCAGTGTAAATGAATGTGTAAATGTACACAAGGTTTGTAGCTGGTGGTGCCAGCACTGAGCTGCAGGCCCGGCCTGTGCGCGGTGTGTAGGCCGAGGTGAACGTGACACAGCCCTGTGCCTATCTCTGCCCTGGCTGCTGGCAGGGTGTTCTCCATCCTGACACACAACAACCTTTGCATTCCTGTCCGACCTGAAAGAGTCCGTTTAATTAGGAAAACTCGGTGAATTTCATTAGGGAAAACTCGATGCTAAACCGTCCCGCCTCAGCGCGGGCCTGCTCTGAGGGTGTGCTGAGCCAGGGAGAGCACGGGAAGGATAATGGGGAGGGTGTTTGGACAAAACCCTCTCTCTTTGTCCTCTTCCCCTTCCAGAGGGAAAGGATGAGTAGGGAGGGAGGATTTTTGGTGGCTGCTGGGGGACAGAGTGACCCACCAGAGCCTGGCAGAGCTCAGGCCAGGGCCCCCCCATGAGCCATGGAACCAGATGCCACTGCTGGCAGTGCTGAGGAGGAGAGAAAAGCATCCAGACTCTTGGCACTTGACTCTTGGCATCTGCCAGGCTTTTCCCCCAGAAATGGCCCCGTGTGCCACTGCAGAGAAGGGGCTGTGCAGAGGGGAATGAGCTCCGTGCACCATGAGGAGGAGGAGGCTGCCTGATTAGCTTTTGCTCACTGCGCTTCCTTTCCAACCCCACTTGAGTTTGGGAGCTCCTGGTGTGACACTCCTTTTTGGTTGGGTTTTAGAAAGCACGATTGTTGGGAGAAATGAAGCAGGGCTGTGATGTTTTTGATGTGCTCAGTGCTCTGCTGGCACCTGGGCCCCAGCTCAGTGCAGCCATCTGGGGCAGGCAGCCCTCCCTGCCAATGCTGCCTGACCCCGCTGCCCAGCCTGGTACAGGGGCTGGCAGCTCTGCCAAGCTGCTTGGCAACCCAGTTCTTAGCAAAGAAATTACATTTAGGGGGTTTTTTTCTTTTTTTTTTCTTTTTTTTTTTTTTTAAGGTGGTGATCTTTTCCAGGGCAAGAGAAAAAAATAATTTGGCTGCCCTGTTTCTCTATAAATATAATCTGTACACACATAATCCCAATTTCAATATTGCCAGCATTGAATTTCACACATTTGGTTATGAACAAACAGTCCTTTGCAATGCCTTGAGTTACCTGCGTTTTGAGCACTTAATATGAACCATCAAGGGGTTGTGTGTTTTATTTTGGTTTTCTGTGTTGGCCCAAAGCTGGATCACGATGTTGGCTTTGGCCAGGACTGACATCTGCACTGAGCATTTAAAATAACAGCTGCTTGCCCAGGCCTTCAAGGATCAGTCTGGTGCACCTCTCTGGCACTTCCCTTGTACTTCAGTCAGTGTTTGCTGTATTTGTTTCAGTGTGTTTTACACTCAGGGAACTGCTGCTGTGGGGAGCAGGGGACCTGTGCAGAAGAGGTTGCCAAGTTTTGTGGGGTGGTCACATGCTGGAGTGAAGGGAAGGAGCACTCCTGCTATGAAACCAGGCTGAGCTGGGATTGTTCAGCCTGGAGAAGAAAATGGAGATGTTACAGCACTTTCCAGTACCTAAAGGAACCCCAAGAGAAATGGGGAGAGACTTTTGACAAGGGCATGTAGTGACATGACAAAGGGGAATGGCCTTCAACTGACAGAGGGCAGGGTTAGATGGAATACTGGGAAGGAATTATCTGGGAAGGTTGTGCAGTGTGTGGCACAGGGTGCCCAGAGAAGCTGTGGCTGCCCCTGAATCCCTGGAAATGTCCAAGGCCAGGCTTGAAAGGGCTTGGATTAGTCTGGGACTAATGTGGAAGGTGTCCCTGCCTGGATGATGTTGAAAGTCCCCTCTGACCCAAACCATGCCATGGCTCTATAACTTGCAGCAGTGTACTTTCAAATGTATAAAGACACCTCAGGGCACCATGAATTGCTTCCGTTTACCCCTTCTTGGCAAAAGATTTATGATTAAAAATATTGTGGGCCATAAGACTGGTTTTGCTGAGAACTTATTGGAAGAATCTAATTGAAATGGGATGCCAAAACTTTAACAAAGGCTTTTTTTTCTTCCCCCATCTGTTTGATCAGGTGTCTTGGTATAGAAGGTGTTTTAACAAAAGGTTGTGCAGATGGTAGGGAAAATATTCAACTGTTTGACTAAAAATCATTTCCTCTCTCAGAGAGGGAGTGTTTTCACAGATCGCATTAGTTCAACTGTTATAACTTCCAGGAGTTGCCACAGGGTACAAAATGCTTGAGTTTGGTGGCACAAATTTATAAGCAAGGAAAAAAAAGAGAAAGAAAAAATAAGTGAATGCTTAAATAGCTTTAATTTTGGTGTACACCTCCAAAGGAATTACATGCTTCCTCATTTGCTCTATAAATATGATGTATTCCTTTATTTGCCACACCATGTTAGCTCCAGTACTGCTTTGCCACCTCTGTTGTGCAGGCTGGGTGTTAATTGTGGCTGGTGTAGCAACACATGGAGCCAGTGCTGATTCACAGGGCTGCTGCCTGCTCAGGGCTCCTCTCATTACCTTGTTATTTTGCTGCAGAGGGATCAGCTCCGTGCTGGTGCTGTGCAAGCAGAAAGATAGTCTGGAGGAGTCTGCAGTCTCAGACAGCCCCGTGTGCCTCACTGCAAACTGTAAGGGCTGTCTGATTCTGCTGAGTGAGTCACAGTTTTGTTTTGCCATATTCAGATGACACCTCCTCCTCTCAGGGAAAACATGCTGGAATAGCCTGGCAGCATAACCAAACAACAAAAGAGTGCTGCTGATGGCTGACAGCCCTGACAGGTGCATTTGAAGCTGGAGTCAGTTTTGTCATCGTGCACAGAAAGGAGCATTGAGGCTGGAAAAAATAAGTAGATTTCTGAAATGTAATTTTGTAGCTCTGCCAAACTACTAACTCCAAACATTGCCATCTTCCAAGTGGGGTTTTTCAGATGCAGATTTGGGGTTTGTGTTTTGTTTTTTTTTTTTTTGGTGAGGGCACTTGAATATTTCATTCTTTAGCAGAGGATTGGCCCTGGCTGCTGGGGGAAGATTTGCCTGTCCTGCTTGGAGGAGAGCAGGATGACTCTGGGGTTCTCCAGCGCTCCGAGCGCGCTTCTGTTCCAGCTCTGTAGTTTTTCATCACAAATTGCCTTGACTGGTTCAGTGATTTTTGTCATTGTACAGGTCACTAGCATTCAGTCATCATCTGAAGCAGAATTCTTGTGTTAGCCTTTTGCAGACTTTGGGTTCATCGTGTTTGTGCAGGAACCCAAGGCCCTGCTAAAAGCAAATGCCTTGGATGGCAGTTGTTTTAATTTTTTTTTCTTTTACTACAATCTCTCATTATAAAGGTGATCACAAGAGTGAAATTTAGAAATTCTAAAAGATTAGGGATTTTGTTTTACCTGTAACCTATATTCAGCTCTCTGGAAAGCTCTGGTTTTTGAGGAAAACTTACTGGAACTTTCAGATCACAAATAAGGTCACTTGAATTGAGACGCAGATGGACCAACAAGAGACCAACTTTAAACAAATGTGGTAAAGCAAGTGGAATAAAACAGATTTAGTGTGTTTCTGGTGTAATTCTGAGGTATTGATGAATTTAGGAAGCACTGTCTTGAATTCTTCATGTGCTGAGAAAACATTAAAACATTTCTGGTAGAAAAAGTATGATGTTCGTTTGATAGATTAATATTTTGTGTTCTTCTCGCAGTCAGACATACAAGTCTTAGGATCCATAAACTGGGGGTCTTCAAAAGACCTTCAAATTTCTAATATTGGTAGCTTTCCATTAAAAGATTAAATTACCAGCATTAGCACCAAAACGAGGCTTTGGTTGTCATTTCAGGGTGATCATTTCCAGCATGCTCCCCTCTTCCTTGGAAGATGCAGCCCTCCCTTTCTGGGTGTGAAATGGTAGAATTTTACATGTCTAAAATGAATTAATATTTTTACCCCTAAGTGTGAATATCTTCTGAGCATGCAAACTAGTCAGCTAAATTAAGGTAGGGACCATAACATTTTTGTTTGGAAAATTACATCCAGTTCTTTATAACATTGGCTCCATGTTTAAAGAAGTCTCAGTGTATATTTTTACATGCACAATTCACAGCTGCAGACAGGCCTAACTAGCATTTGGACTTGACTTTCTTCTTGAAAAAAATCTGACTCTCAAATGCATTCTTTTCTTGTGAGGCTTAGGAATATTGATTTAATTTTTCTTTTTTTTTTTTTTTCCTAATGACTTATGTGTCAGACCACCCTTCATTTCTAGTACTGAAATGAAGTGACAGTCTGTGGATGGCTGTGGAATAAGTGATGTCTTGGTCATGGCCCAGCACAGATTTCAGGCACAGCACTTCTGCCTCCCTTGCCAGCCTCTGGGGCTAAAAGTCTGCCTCTGTCCCAGTATCTCATCTGCTTTCTCACTTGGACTCGAAAAAAAGGTCAGGCCTTGACTTTACAGGTCAGTGCAATGAGTGGCAACAAACTGCACTGAGGAGGGGAAAGAAAAAACCCTTTGAATTTGTGTGTTGGGGTCAGACCCAGGCAGCACATGAGGTTTGTGCCCTGTTCTTCCTGCACAGGGTGAGTTTCCCTCCCTGCTCTCCACAATGTGAGGTGCTGGGGGCCTTTTGCTCCCAAATTCTTCAGCACAGCCAATTCTCAGTGACTTGTGTGAGCATCCATTGCCTGAGAGCCTCACCCATGGAGCAGTGTCTGTGTGGCAAAGAGGGATTTGGGAGCACAGAACTTTCCTGTTTGATGGAGTGATATTTTAAGGCCTAGACATCATTTTCACAGTTTGCTTTATGAAAGTTCTGTGTCGCTGTTTTATCTTTATTTCCATTTGCTTAAAATTCTCCTACCTGGAGCTCTGAACACATATAGGTACCTGTATATATATATTTAATATAAATATATATCCATACATACTATGTCAACATACTAAACTCTCATTTCTGCATTTTAAACCCTGCCAATAAAAGCAGTTTAGAAGGGAACACAGACAAATTCTTCATCTGAGCCCAGAAGCGACTGCAGACTCTGTGATTACACCTCTTGCTCTGCTCAGTAAAATGAGGCACAGCTTGGCTGAGGACGTGCTGAAGGTCCTAAAAACAAGTCTGGCAGTGCTGAGAATCCTGTGGAGGTGTTTTGCTTCTCGGCACATTCATGTGACAAACTGTTGGCTGTGGTGCTTGAAGCTGAGGAAGGGCTTTGCAAACAAGCAAGGGAACACTGAGGGAACAAACCCAACATTTTGTGGAGTGCTATGCAAAAGTGTATTAAAAAATCATTCTGAGAAACATTATATGGTGTTTCTGATATTTCTCTGGAGAGAAGTTCAGAAACCTTCCAGCATTTCCTTCAAACTTGGGTTTATCAGCTGATTAAAATGGAATTATGCAGGGAAAAAATGTCGGATCAGTGGGGAGAAAAATATCAAATGTTGCCTGAGATGTAAGGAAATGGCTAAAATGGTGTAGAGCATTGCCTTATCCTTCTAGTTTGAATATTATGCCTCCCAAAAATAAAAGGAGAGGGAAGCAGGTGTGAAAAGCACCATGTGATGATTGTCCCATCCTGTCAGGCAGCTGATGGAGACTCAGCTGTTTGCTGGGATTAGAGAATAAACATGTCTGGGGTTTAGCATAGGCAGTGAAGGGCTGGTTCCCAGGCTCTGGGAGGGGTGTGCAGTGCCTTGCTCTGGGTTGTTGCCTGTGAGTAGGGACTGGGGTTAAATTGTCCCTGTCCTGTCCCCTTGGGTACAGCCCTGGGAACCTCAGCCCTTCCTGGAAGGGACACTCAGAAAATCCAAGCTACTGCCTGAAATGCTGCAGGAAAAAGCACTGACCATTAGTTCTCTATATTCATTTATCTGCTGGTTGTGCACTTGAGTTCTCAGCCCAGTTTTACTCTGGGTTGCTGTTCCAAGGAGATCTTTGCCATGTCACTGTAAGGAGATCTGATTGAAGTGGTTTGTCCCCCAAGGAACTGAACCTTTCCCTAAATGCTGGCTTGTAGCTGTGTTAGAAGGTGCTTTCACAGAAAGGTAAAATAGGATTGTGCTGCCTGTTAGGGGTAAAACAACCCCATAATCTTCTTTTTAGTTCATCCTAGAGCAGAATGTGTCTAGTGGGAAAATGAATTACAAGAGGCTTTCCCCTACAATATAAGAAGAACTTGAAGAAGGGAAATTCATTCAAGTATCAAGGGAAGTGAGGGATACCAGGAGTTAGGTTTTTGTGTTATTGCTGAGCCAATTTCAATCTGACCATGGTCAGATACCAGAAACCTGAATTGTCTTCACTTCCTGGGAGTTAATTTATATTTTGGTGGAGTTCAAGGAGGACTTGCAGGACAAGCAAAGCAGCTCTCAGTGAAGCTTATGAAAACTTGTGATGTATTTTGTAACATCCACACACTGGATCCAAATCTCAGCTATCTCATTAATTACAAATTTTTTGCAATGAAGGCAGCCTGCAGTGACCCACTAATGACTTGCACCAGGGGCAAGATGTTCCAGGAATTTCCCAGCCACAGATGAAGTTTGGAAAAGGAATTAGATGTAACCAGGCTTTCTTCCCAGTAAAGTGTTTAAATCCTGAAATTTTGAGGAAATAAAAAATTTGCATGAATATAGGTTTGGCAGATAGTTTATCCTACAAAGTAAGGAAAGGAGTGGTGAATGTTGAAGTGTTTTCTTTTTTTAAATTAAAGTTATTGATTTTCATTCCAGAATGACATCTCTCTTTGTTAAATAATTGCCATAATTCAAAGAAATATTCCCTTTTGAGTAAAAAAGAATGTTTCTGTTTGAGTCAATTATAAGGCCTGTGTGGGTACAAATTTTTCTTTCACTAAGTAAAAATTGCAATAATTAGAGAGCTTTTTCAAGAGGCTGTGATTTACATATAGCAGAAGGTCTAAAAAGAAATGTAGCAACATTTTCTCTTTTTGCATATGTTTATTCTTGCTATTTAGAATTTAGTAACAGGAGAATAAACACACTTTCTGGGAAAAGGGGAAATTGTCTATGAGCAAACAATGGAGATTTCTTTTTTCTTTCCTTGTGTCCAGTGGGCAAATATGCAGATTTTCTTCTACCTCTTGTTTGCTTTCTTGCCCCAAATATCTACAGAATGAGTGAACTGTAGGATATTTTTGCCCTCTTATGCTAATTACATGTGAGTACATAATTACCTGTTACAGTAATTGCTCGGTTCCTGCACAGAGGTAGCAACTATATGCAAATAAAGCACACAAATACCTGAATATTTTGGTATTTGTTTCATGTGCATGAAAATATGCGTCACAGTTTCTGTGTAAAGATGATCATCTCATTTCTAGTGAAATGCAAACGAGTTCTGAGCAGCATATCTCCAGATCTAAATTCAATTAGACTCGTGTAATGCTCTGTCAGGAGGGCATTACATGCAAGGTTTTCTAGATATCAAACCCTTTCAATCTTGTATCAAACCCTTGAACCAAATAATTGTGAATTAGGGGGATGAAGCACAGTCTGCCTCAGGATCGTGAGATTTCCTCTCAAGGATGCTCCCACAGATCTCACAGAAGAACAGGGTGTTTATTTATCATCCTACCAATGATTCCTTCCCCACAGAAGGATTAGATGAGGACAGGCTTAAAAATCACCTTTGGCAAAAGTCAGTGCTTGGATTGGGTTCTCTTGATCTGGGTTATTCTGAGTGCTCTGAAATGAAAATGTGCCTTTTGCTGGATTTCCTGAGGTCTCCCTAAATCTTCTCACCTCTCACACCCCAGCCAGTTGCAAATTTTCATCTATTTTATGGTGTTTGTCCCAGATTAAATAAGACAGAGATCCCAGCCTGACTGGTGCCATTGGAAGTGATGGATGCTTGGGATTGTTCCCTTTTCCCTGAAAGCACTGAAGTCAACCCAGGATGGCTCCAGTTTGGAGGAATTCCACATGGCTGATTCACTTTGGATGGTTTATCTTTTGAACACCACTGAACAAATTACCTGGCCTTCCGTGGCCATTAATTAATAGACTCCATTAGTGAGCAGCCAATTACAGGATGATTATTTTTCCCTTCCACCTTGTACCCTTGGCTCTTTGTATCCAGGCTTCCCTTTTGTCCACAAGGCAGAGCAGGGGATGCAGCCAGCCCAGATCCCACATGGGACTGACCCCATTGCTGCTGTACCCTCACCTGTCCTCACTTTTCTGATGCTTTTGATGCTCTCACTCAGCTCCTACTTCCTAAAATCTTTGTGTTTTTGTTTTCCATGCCTTCATCCTCAAATTGTTGCTTTGCTCACCCTGTGTTTCCTTGCAGATGTGTCTCTAGTTATCTCTGAAAGTCACCTGCTCTGTGATGAGAAAAAGAATGGTGGCATTGGTTTTATTCTTTAAAGGGGTTGGTATTGAACATGGAAATGAAAAGACAGCAAGAAGTCTTTTGCAAAGATAGCAATCTTATATCTAATGAAAAGATGGGGAAAATCCTTTCATTTAGATGAAAAGATAAACAGATTTTTTTAGCTGTAGTAAACCCTGTGCTTTCAGCCATTCACCTCAGTAGCTGAATTGTGGCAAGCTGGCCCAACGTGTCCTGGGATTTTATGGGAATGATGCAGAACGGGGGCAATGCAGGTGAAGGAGGAGTTTCTCCCAGTGCAAACTGGTCCAGCTGGAGGCTGGGGTGCTTTTCAAACACCCTGTTTCTGGGAGGAGCAGTCCCCTAAAGCACCTGTGCTCAGCAGTGCCTTTGAAGAACGCTCTGCAATCTGGGAGCACAATCTCACCTCCTGCTCAAGCTGTGATTAAACCGAGGCCTGAGATTTGCTGGTGTGGTGGCAGCCTTTAAAAGAAATGATTTATAAACACAAAACTGTAGCTAAATTTTTCAGGGGGACTGAGATCTGCAGACATCAATGGCACGATTAGAAACACCGTGGGGAGCACATGCATAAAGCTCCTTTTAACTCCGGGCTTTTCAAGCGTTTAATGGCTTGACAGCAACATTTTAATAACAGCCCACTAGGCCCAGCTTTGGCATTCACCACACACGGAAACAGCTCCTGGAACTTGTCCATGGAACAGTGAATTCCGTTTCTGCAGGCTAAAGAGCTCATGTGGAGATAGAGCCGAGATAGAGCACTTGGAATTCAGGACACTTCGCCATCGCTGGGCGCTTGGGAACGGCTCCTGCACCAAAGGCACCCCTCAGCAGGGGGCTGTGCTCCATGAATTTTTCAGCACACGTTTTCCCTGCTGGGCTGACTTCCCTCTGAGCAGTGCTGAAGAAAGTTGTCGTGCTGCAGTGAAGGTTTTTATTTTTTTTTGAGGGTTGTGGAATTTTGTGGTGAGTTCCGAGCCCCCCTCTCAGCAACAAGGCAGAGCAGGGGCCACGTCTGGAGACCCTTTGGAAGCACTCCTGAATACCAGGGCTCCTTGAAAAAAAGAAGATTTGACCCTTCTGAACCTTGGTTTTAACCTTAAGAAGGGAAAGTGCTTGAAGAAGGAAAAAAAAAAGGCAATTTCAACTCAATTGAGTTTCAAAGGGCTCAAAAAAATCATATTTCCTGATAGTTCCATATCTTTGATTCTCTCTTCTGCTGCATCTTGTACAATGCTCATAGCTCTGAAGGAAAAATGTAAATGTCCTTATAGTTACTCAAACTGATGCTGACTGCTACAGGAACAGTATGTGCCAATAGATACTTTATCCAAAGAAAGGGAAAATTAAGAATATTTAGGCTATTAAAATAGAACTGCTACTTAGGCTTTTGCATGCAAGAAGACTTTAGTCTTCCATCAGAATCTAGATATAGGCTTAGACCCAAACCATTATCTCTGCAGTGCTTTTCTACTTCAGTTGTTTGGTTTCTCTTTGTGGGATGTTCCTTATCTAAAAAGAGAAAAGAGGAAACTGAGTTTAAAACAGGTATTCCTATTTAAAATTTCTAGGGCTTTTTTGCTTTTATAAATTCAAAATCTCGATCAAATTTGGTATTTTTATATCCTTTCCCAAAAGGTCAAAAAAACCTATTTTCTAACAAACACTACAGTGGAAATGAGATTCACAAGGTGTTTCTCAGGGTTGTGTGTTTTTACATTTTAAGGAGTAAGAGAAAGAAAATGCTTTGATTCATCACAGTTGCATCTCACCACGGCAGAAATTGCTCACCACTCGCCCAAATTCATCCACTGACCTTGTTAAATATATGTGTGGGCTTTTGCAGGCAAGCAGCCTAAATATAGAAGCAAACTGCAAATGCTGTTTGACCAAATGGTCTCACGTTGGCTGGGCAATCCTGCACATGCTGGCTGAGCCAAACACTGGGAAATTAATTAATTTACCTGTCCTCGAGCTGCTAACGAGGAGCAACGCAAGCAAGCAGAGATAACCAAACACACAGGGCATCAAGCACTTCAGGTTTGGCCTGACCTGTGCCAGGGGAGTGATTGGAGACTTGAAATTTTGCTGTGTGGAGGTTTCTCCTTCTGTTGGCTGGTTTCCTCCTGTGTCTGAGCCCTGGTCACAGCTCCTCTCTTTGCCAGGGCTGTGCTGGCTCAGCTGCCTGGCAGTGAATTCCCAGCATCTCCTCACCAGGCTCAGGCATCTCCTCATCTGAAAACATCACAAAGAGCAGCTGGAGATGGAGTTCTGCCCCACCACTTTAACCCCATGGTGCCTCTTTGGGCAAGTAAAGCCCAAAAATTGTTTGATGAATAAATAAACATTTTTGGATGTGGTGAATAATTGTGTGAGAAAATGGCAGTGCAGAAAGGGAGATTCCTTTAATTGGATCATGAGGTTTTTAAGTTCAATTTTTAAGGGAGATTTTCCCCATCCTGGGTTCTGCTATTAATGAAGAGTAGAGGACAAGGTCGTGGATTCCTGTGCAAGTACTCAAACATAATATCTTCAATATTGAAAAATTTCAATGCTGCAGTCATTTGTGCACATGCTTGTTTTTAAGCATGTGAATGATCCCAGTGCCATCAAATACATCTCCTTTGCAGGTGCCTGATTTGGTTTAGTTTTCCATAAGAAATTAGAAAAATTCAGGTGTCAAAAGCTAGCTTTTTCTGAAGATATTCTGAACAAAACAAACCATCCAACACAAAATGTGTTGAAGTGGGCTCTGACTCCAAAACCCATGTAAAAAGTAGGAGCACCTTAAGTTCAGATGATGTTATTGTTGTATATGCTGACTCCTAATATCAGCAATGATTTCATGATAATTTATAAATTATTTCCATTTCTCCATGTGCAGGACATCCAGGTCCAGGTTGGGGTCATTCCCCTCCTGTGCCAGACTGGGCCCTTGGGGTACAGCTCATTACCTTCTTGTCTTCCACTGAGAAGAAGCTGCAAAAAAAGCATTCAAAATGTGCAAAATAAAAGGACTACACATTTTGTGCATGGATTTTTTATTTCTGGATGATTAAAGGAGTATTGACATCCTCACAAAGAGCCCTTGCCTTGAATTGGCAACAGCACATTTTAAAATACAGGTAGTTTTAAAGGTATTTTCCAACCCTTCCATCTGGATTTCTCCCAGGATTAAGTTGCTACACTGATGATTGCAGTGGTTAGATTAGTGATTTAGGTGACTGGTTTTGAGGTATACAAAAGCAGGTTTTAGATGTTTAATACATTTCACTGCTCCTTTTAAGGCACTAAAGCCACATTTCAATGTAAAGATGTTTACAGCGGGAAAATCAGGACCAAAATAAACAGTTAAGATTTGAACAACACTGATCACTCAACAGCATTTATATGATCCACAGACTTTAATCCCTCTTACCAGGGAATCTTCTCTGGGTTCAGTGGCATTGTTTGTTTTAGTTCCCCTAAAAAATGCACATGATGGGAAGAGGTATGTTGATAATAATGTGCTGTGAATAGCATGAAGGCATTCTGTGCACAGCCTATCATATCATCCATCATTAAGTTTTCCCTCTCCCTCTCTCTTGCTAATGGCAGGGAATCAAATATTTAAATGCATTTGTTAGTCCTACGTGCAGTGGTAGGAGCAGGAAAGAAGCAGATTGTGTAGCACAAAATTAGGCTGTAAAGTGCTTTTTAAACTGGAGGTTTGGTAATGGACACAGAGCAAATGAACTCAGAGAATTAACATTAGAATTTGCACTTTAAATGCTTCCTAATTGGCACCTCTTGGGATCCGTTCTGAACTCACCCAACGCGATTTTTTTTTTCTTTTTACTGAAAACAGTCAGTTTGGGCTGACAGCACCTGGGTCATAGTGAATGAGAGATGATGATGTATTTGGCAGCTTTTCTAGTTGAGCACTGACAAGTCTTGTTCTCCAAAGAAAAAAATCAAAACATATCAATCCACATGCTCACTGTACTGAGGAACTTCGTTGTCATATCTTTCAAATTGTTTTAATGTTTCAGCACTGCAGCAGTGAAGGCATAACAGAAGGAGACAACTATATGCAGTTTCACTTTGTTGAAAACAACTGCATAAGGAAAGCAGAACATAACTAACAGAGTCCTGATAAGGTCATGTCAAACAGATTAATAGGAGATGGAAAAGAAGAGCTTAAAAATCATTGTTTTTTAGATGATAGTCCTGCTTGGATGGGAGTTGGGCCAGCACATCCAGTCCTTCCCTTGGCTTCCTGCCTTTTTCACCCCCAGGATTCTGGGCTGTCTGGGTGTGAGTGTATTGATTAATCCTTTTCTGGGGTGTTTGTGTGTGTGGTTTCCTCACACCCCATCAGCCACCCAGGCCTCATCAGAGCTGTGCAGTGGCTGCCGTCTGAGAGCCACCTCCTGCCCTCCCTCCCGGGTGACAGAAAGACAAGATAAGGTGACATCACCTGGCTTTAGATCATTCTTGACTGCAGAACTCCTGGTTTGCAGAGCCTGCCCCACTTCCAGTGGCTCTGCAGCTGGAAACCCTCCTCCCTGTGGGGTGGATTTGTGAGACACCAAACAGCTGGGGCTGGTTTTTGGTGCTGGGTCACTGCTCAGGTCCTGCCCACCTCTGCAGCCTCAGATGGGCTCCTGTGCTGCCATCTCAGGGTGATCCAAGCCCACAGGCAGAAGAGCAAGGATGTGCAGGAGATGATCTCCTCATTCCTTTGGGAGAAGGGTTGATTCCAGCCTCAGCAGGAGCACAAATGCTAAAAATATGTAAAAGACTTTGGGGGAAAGGTCCCTTGTCCTCTCCTTGCCTTTTGGTCTGCACCAACACAGTGGAGAGATGATTTCCAGCCTCACCTAAATGTTACAGACCCAGGCAGTTCCTTCAATTCTGACTCCTGGGTGGATCCCCATACAGGACTTCTGTATTTTTCTCACAACAGAACTTCACAATTTTATTTATGAGTGTTTAAATTCTCAGTTACTGTGAAGAAAACCAGTTTTGAATGTAAATATATATTCTTCTTTTACTCTTTCAACACAAGGGGCCAAATCTGCAACATGCATTCATTAATACAGCTGAGCTTTATTGAAGGACTTAATTAACAAAAGAATAGGATAAATATATAATATATTCTTTTTTTTATACTATTGCCACCTTTGTTATGAAGAAATGGAAAGTCAAGGGGAAAAAGAAGATAAAACAGTAAAAGGATGCCCTGACAAAAACGTTGTAGAGCAATATCTGTGACCTTGAATTTGTTCATTCTGCCTCATTCTATTAAACTGCCCAAGGATTGCTCATTTTAGGAATCAGATTTTTTTTTTCTGCATTGAAAATAATCGAGCCAATAGGTTTGTGTTTAAATAGAGCCTTGTTTGCTTCCCTGTAACCTGTTGCTTAGTTCCACTGACTAAATGTCCCGAGGCACAGTCTTCTCATCCTTTTGTCAGTGGAATCTACTTAATTATTCACCTTAGAGCAAAGATGTTACAATTATAGCCTTCCCTTTGTGCAAGTAACCAAGCATCTCTTTGACTGTTATGTTAACTGTTTTAAGAATTAAAATATCTGCCTATAAATCTGGCCCCTCTATTCATGTGAATTCATGGGGCCCTGTTGCTAAGCTGAGAAGTTTGGGGTTTAATCTGATAACCACTATTTCACAGATCACACAGATGAATCTAAAATTCTGATTAAAGGAGTGTGGGAAAGCATTTTTGCATTTATTTTAGTTGGTTTGGCTTTGTTTTTTTTTTTTCCAGAGGATTTCTGTGGGCTTGGGATCTGGCTCTCTCTTTTTTGTCTGTAATGATTTACAATTTTCTCCCTTCTATCCTCAACAACACGTGTGAAAGAAGCTGCCACTTCCAATAATTCCCAGTCCTGTGACCTTCCTGTAAATGTCCCCGTGTTTCCTGACCTCTCCCTTCTAGGAAAGAAGGAACCTGGAGTGAATTCCCTGTTCTTTGCAGCAAATGTTTATTAACATATTTAATTAACATCGTTGGTCCCTGTTTGCTCGGGGTGGGAGGGGGCACTGCAGAGACCCCGCTCACACACACCTCAAACCAACCCCACTGGAGTAAATCAGTGATAATTTTATCACTGTGCTTCCACTGAAGTTTTGGCTGTCAGTGTTTATGTGTGCAGGAAAACTGAGTTTTGAAGGTTTCCCTGTAAGTTTTGAAGGTTTCTCATAAATGTGACAAAAACATCTCAAACTGGAAACCCCCAAAGTGAGAGTTCTCCAAGTGGCTGTGCATTTTAAATGCCTCATTTTCCAGTTTTAATTGGGACACCACAAACTGCAGTTTGGGACCTGCAGGAAATGAGGAACCCAGCACCTTGGGGAGGACTGGTCCCTGCTCAAGCAGCGCTCATTGAAATCATTCTCTGTGCTCATGACACCATGCCACGCTTTTCAATCCCAAGGTTGTTTTTTTTTGTATTTAGCATAAAGGTCATGTCAGGATTAAAAACAATGAGCAGCTCACAGCGTGGCCAGTGACCCTGTGAGAGAAATGGTGACGCATTTCACAGAGAAATCCGCGTGTGCTGAGCACAGAGCTGCGGCCAAGAGGTGGAATTTGCTAATTACGTCGTCATTTTGAGAAGGAATGTGCTTGTTAGAGCCAGGTGTGCACTTGTGATGGGAGCTGGGGAGGCTGTGTAATTACACACCTTGCATAATATAAAGTTTACAATAGCCATACAATTGATGCAGCAAGATGTAAATACAGCAAGCTGAAGTGTCTGAAAGGACACCTGCAATCTGGCCTACAGCTAGCACAGTTACGTTTGAGACAGTCTTGCTTTAAGATTTATTAGTGTGTTAAAGTTGCCACTATTCTAAAACAAAAGGAAAAGGGAAATACTTCAGAAAATTTCATCAGTATCTTTTCAATGAGAAATTAAAGTTATTTGAGGAATCTTCCTGTGCTTTCCTGAAAAGTCACATTGAAATCTCATTTCTTCAAATGTTCTTCAATAATTACGCAGTAGTTTTCAGTAAATTGGTTTTATATTTGCAAAGGACTTGCAGAGTGTGTGTCTGCCCAAAAGATCACCAAAACCTTTTCCCCCTTTGCAACAAATTGAAAACATCAGGGCAAATTTAAAGAGAGAGAGGGAGGGGGGGAAGAAAAATATTTCTACATTAGATTACGTTGTGGGGATTACATTAGATTCATTTGCAGGGTGTAGAGATTTAGGGTGCAGAGATCAGCAAGTGTTAGTGGAACAGGCTCCTCGTGAAGGTGCATTCCCCACTGAGCACTGCCGGGGGACCCCTGGCAGCAGGGACAGGGACTCAGAGCCGGGCTGGGCGTTTGTCGCCGTTCCTGTCACCAGGTGCTCAGCTGGGATGGGAACAGGAGGATCCTGGTGTCACCCTTTGCCTGATGCTCCTGCCCAGGGCACGGAATCCGGCGGTGTCACACCTCAGTCCTGCACCAGCAGTGAGGTGACTCAGAGCCAGCCCCGTGTCCCCAGAGCCCCGGGGAGGTGCTGGGACAAGCAGAGAGGGGCTGGGAGTGCCCGGCCGTGCCCTGCCCGGGCAGGTCACCCCTACTCGGGGCCACCCCACACCCAGAAACGCCACACCCCGGGTGTGTGTGTGTGTGTGTGTGTGTGTGTGTGTGTGTGCAGGTGTGTGATGCATAAACATGAGGGCTCTTTGCGTGAGCAAGCAACACCTTGGGAGAGGCTCCCAGGGCAGTGCTGGGATAATCCTGCGCTCTCTTTGTGGCTGTGGGTGTGCAGCGAGGTGTCCTTTTAAAGCTTTTTTGGTTGATTGTCCCTGGTTTTGCCCTCCTCCCGTCGCACCAGACTCAAACTGTGATGCTCACTTTGCTGTAGGACACCCAGCCCCCAGCTCGCCCCTTTTCAGCCAAAAAACTGGGCGTGCTAATTATAAAAAAAAAAGGGAGAAAAAATGAGTTTATTTGTCTGATGGAGGTGGGAGGTTTCTGCCCAGTTTTCCCCGTTTGTTTGCTGCTGCTCTGTGAATTATAGAACGAGCCTCCAGGACAGGAACTTAGACCAAGCGATGCTCACAGCATTGTTTCCTCTCCTGAGCCTCCCGCCAGCTTTCCAATGCCTTGAGGTAGGAAAAGGAGCATTGTGACCCACGGCAGGCAGGTACCTGTGACAGTCCTGCAGGGGACGGGGTGTGTGCCAGAGAGGGGTGACATAATCCCAATAAAGGAACCTTAATAATAATAATAATCCAAATAAAAGAGCGTTACAGGCAGCGCTGACAGCGGTTTGTGGAACAGAAAAAGGCAGAATCCACGCACAGCACCTGGAGCAGAGCAGGGAGGAGGAGATGGCAGCGAGTGCCAGGTGTTTGCAGACACAGAGATGTGAGTGACCCGCATTTCTCACATTTCCCCCGGGCACCGAGCGATTTAGCAATGGCAGTGGGGAGGGAGGGGAGGTGTGAGCGATGCCCAGGAGGCTCAGGAAACCCAGGTGTGCCCTGCGAGACCCGTTAAGGGCATTTCCAGGGCTCCGGGAGCTCGGGCTGCCCTGAGCAGGGGGTGGGAACTTGGCTGCGCCGTTTGATCGCGATCCATATCCAGCAAAGCGGAAAAATGACAAACAAAGGGATCTTTTTTGCTCATAATTTAGGAGGAAGTGTAAAATCTGGTGTGACAAGTTTAGTAAAATAAAGGCAGAGGAAAGAGCCATTCAGTGCTCGGATGGATTTCATGAAGAGCAGCTCGTCTTGGCTCTGACCACTGCCTTGTAAATTTAGGAAAATAGCTGTTTTGCAAGCAAGTAATTCTTTGAATCTTCTTTATTAGCACAATAAATTAACTCATCTTTCCTCTCTTTCTATTTGAACACAGTTTTTGAATTGAATGCGACTGGCACATAGGCAAATAACCTTCAGGAAAGAGCAGAGGTTTGTTGGGAAAGGTGAAAGGAGAGAAACATGAGAGAGAAATTAGGCCTTTGTAGTGGAAATACAGAAATGAGAAGGGAGCTGGCAGGAAGGTGCTTTGCAGAGGGTTTGTACAAAGCTTTGTGACCCATCCTTGCTCTTTTGACCTGCACTGAACACTTCTTCTCATCGATGCTCACAGTCATGTTGGCTTCATTTTACAGAAATTAAATTGAAAATTTAAAAATGGACAATTAGCAGCATGTAACTACCACTGGAGGATGTGCAAAATAGCAATTTCCCCCTCACTGGTTTGAACCCACGTTAAAATTGTGGCTGATTTTTATGTGAACTTTTCCTGCAAGGGAGGGACCTTCATTGTGTCAGGGTATGGAGAGTAGAGCAAAGAGAAATGAGTTTTTTCATTTGGTTTTTTTTGGAAAAAGAGTGAAAAGCTCACAAGTACTACTGTATTTGTGAGGAATATTCCTTGCTGTGAGAACTAAAGGGCTTAGTGAGTTAAGTTTTTTAAGAAGGGAGGTGACCTGGTTGTATGTCTAAGTGCCTCCAGGGCACAGTATGCAATATATGTTTCTAATCTAGTGAAGAAAGACATGGGAAGAACCAAAGAGTGGAGGAGAAACCCATTAAGTTCACCTTAGAGGTAAAACATCAAGTAACAGGGCATTGAGCCTTGAGGGGAAAAGAAATTCTGGAGTGAAATCACAACTTCTCATCTCGACCAAGAGGTTACTCTAAAAGAAGGGTTTTATTCAAACACAGATGATTGGATTTAAAACAGATTACAATAGTTAAGGGGAAGATCTGCAAAGTCAGGGATGGTTTGATGGCTCTCAGTGGCTTTCCTGAGTTGGTTGTTGACTTAAATAAATTAGAGACATGTCAGATTGGAATAGCAGAGCTCTGACTCTCTTCCTTTGCCCACTCTGACTCATGCAATCCCTGCAAAGATATCTCTGTTTGGAGGGTGGGAAGAGGCTGCTGGGCCTTTGGTTTACCCAACCTGTCACTCTGTGTTTCACACTCTCCTGTGCAGTATTGGAAATCTGAATCTTACAGCTGTGGCCAGATTCCAGTCCCTTTACATCATTTAGGTGGATAATTTGTTCCACTGTGTTTTTCTTTCTTCTCAGCTGTACTTTCCCTTTGAAGCCTCCAGCTACTGGATTGGGGAGGTAAATTACAGTCTGTCTTAGGCCTGAATTGTGCCTCTTGTTTCAGTTTTTGGAACTCACATAATGGATTCATCCCAGGATTGCTTGCATTCAGAGGATTAAATAACTTGGGACCCCTTCTCACAGAAGCTGCTGTGTGAAAATTGTTATGATACTTAAAAATGATCTTTTAGTACTTCCTTTCTTGAGGCTACAGGAGAAACAATGTTTTCTCTGTGTCATTAAGAGCAAAAAAAAAAAAAAAGGGTACTTGCTCAATTTTCAACATGTGCACTCCTTGGCTTGATGTTGCTTCTTTGGTGCATGTGCAGGTTCATGAGGGTCATTTTTGCTCTCTGTAGTGACAAATAGAGACACCTGTGTGAGAATTTGGCCCTAAATAGTCATCAAACAATCACAGATACCTGAATTAATCAGGGAAATATTCTGGTGACTGTGTATATGGTCATAGCAAAGCTGTAGTGAGATGTTTAAAGGAGATTCCTTTAGGGATTTTATGGATATGGTTTTTTGTTTTATCATATTTCCAGTCAGATCTCACTCAACTTTGAAGCATCTAGAATTTAGGAAAGATTGGTGAAGTTATAATGAAGGGAAAAAGCAGCTTTGAGAAATAAAGGGGATTTTCACTCCCTGGTTTCCATAGGCAGTTCAGCCTTATTCCCTGCCACTGCCTGGCCACTGTTTTGGAAAGTTTCTAAACCATCAGATACCTCTGAGGGGCCCAACAAAAATGGAGAAGATGAAAATTGATCCTTCTGATATTTTAAAAGAGGAAAACCAAGGGAAATTCTTCCCCCATTTAGAACTGAGCAGGAAGGGTAAAACCCTCTCAGGTTTTTTTCTTCTAAAAGAAGGTGACTTGTCCAGCTCACCCTCATCTCAGCCTGGGGAACTGCAGAGTGTCTTTGTCATCTGCTCAGTGTGGACATCTCTTTAATGCTAATTAATGACTATTAATTAGTCATTAATTAATTGTGATGGACACCTGCAATCCAAAGGCTGGATTTCTCAGCTGCATCATCCTGTTCTCCATGAGTGTTCCTGCTCTGGACAGGTTTATACCATTAATGCATTTTTTAAAAATCTTGCACATATTTAGATTCTCTGTGTCCTAAACACAGACATATTTAGAAGAAATAAAAATGCAAATGAAGAACTGGTTTGTGTTTGGTTAATGAGCAGAGCAGGAAGTGGGGATGTGCAAATGCCCAGCAGGCTCAGGGGTTCAACCTCCTCCCTTTAATTTTTACAATGCATTCTCAACATCCAGTATAAACAAAACTCAGCAAATTATTCCTTGTGCTGTGCTCAGTTGTCCAATCACACACTCCTTTATTCCTTGTTATATACAAACTGCTTGAAAAATAATTGAGGCAACTGGGGAAGTGCTGTGTGAGATGCAGGGGAAGCCTCAACCACCAGGAATGAAAATGTTCAGCTGCACAATGTGCAAGTCACATAACCAGGAAGTTGTTATTTTAATCAATCCTTTTAAGTGTCCCAGACCTGAAGGAGAAAGTGAATGTGAAAGTTATAAAGAAAGCCTCTCAAAACCATTTTTGGGGGTGAAACAAACAATAATTCATTATGTATTTAATCTGTGGTGGAACTGAGTGTGTGGAGAATCTTAAATATTGATCATATAGTGGTGGGTTCTGCAGATGTGACAGGAGATGGGATGAGATCCCAGTGAAGAATTTATTAGTGAAATATTGTCTCTGCTGTAAAGAGCTTGGAGCTCAAATGCTGTGTGAGGTTTTCAGAAGAAAAGTCATTTCAGATGAGAACCAAACACTAAAATCTCTCTGCAGAGTTGGAGTTTGGGTGGGTTAGTGGCAGGTGTGGTAAATAGTTCCAAAGGGAAAGGAGGGATTGGTGTTGGATTGGGTCAGATTATCAGTACAAATATCCTGTCCTATTGCAAACACAGATATCTGCTGTCCCTCAGCCCCACCACACTCTGATTTGAGGGCAAGAAGTTGCTAAACATCAAAAATTTGCACGTAGGAAACCCATTTGGGAAGCCCTGATTTATCCCTGCCACATTCCCACCGCTCCAGCAGCTGAGTCTGACGTTGGACTGGACCAGGAAGATACAAAATTCACCCTGGAGCATCCTGGGGAAAGAAAGAACAACGTGATCCTGCAGTGGCAGGTTGGCCCTGCAGAGCAGAGGGTCTTTGAGGTGGCCCAGAGTCGTGCTTCCAGTCCCACCAGTGAGCAAATCCAGGAGCTTCTGGAAGGGAGAGGTTCCTGGGGTGGGGTGGGAAAAAATCACGGGAAAAGGAAACAAAAATTTAAAAATCCCTGCTGTGGATTTGGCAGGCAACAAAGGAAACCAAAGTGGATGAAGGAAAACTTTAGTCAAAAGCATTTTGTGCTTTTTAACCAAACCTTGGGATGGTCCAAATGACTTATCCCTTGCTCTCCTAGAAAATAATGTCGGTCTTGATGAAATTTTATTCAAAGAAATTAAGAGTGATGCATTTTAAATTTCAGAGCAGCTTTTTTCCTTAGAACATTTGTATTAAAAAAGAATAAAACAGTCAACACTGAGACACTTCTCCATTGAAACAAAATACTTTGACTGGCTAAATTGAAATTTTGCTCTGAAATATTTCAAGTTCTGTGGCTGTAGATATTTTGCATTTTTCCCCTGATCCCAGATTACTATGGTTTTGTTTAAATTATATGTTTCACCTTATAAAAAGTTCTTTATCAACCAGCTCCATTCAGAAGCTGATTTAGTCCAGCAGAGCTGAAGCACTACACAGCACCAGTGTGCACAGATTGTTCTTGAATTTACCTTTTTATTTTCACTCCTGCTCAGATCCCTCAACAGAGCAGCTTCAAACTGTGCATTTCTGAAAGCATCCACAATGGGATTGAAAGGCCACCAGGAATCAGTTTAATCTGGTTTTTAGGAGAGGGATCCTGAGGGCTGCAGTGGGTGCTGTGGCAGAGCTGCACCGTTGCTGCAGGTGTAACTTAGGATTGAAGGTTAATGCCCAGTTTTATCCCCCAGCTGTTGGCAGCTGCATTTCGTTGCATTTTCCATGGGGTTTCCTCCTCCTCCCCCCTCCTGCAGCTCAGCATTGTTGGTCTCTCACTCCCCAGCCAAGTCCCTGCAAGGCCAGGCTCGCTCAGGCACGTCATGTGCAGCAGAAATGTCAGCCTTGTGCCATCACCTGTGATCAGTCACAGCCCCTCCAAAGGGGCTGCAGCTCCACTGAAAACTGGCTTGGAGAGCACATGTGGTTGCAAGCACCTTCTGTGCGTTGAATAAAGGATTCTCTGAGCTTGAAAAGCACCTTCAAACCGAGGATTTTTCAACAAGCTCCTCCTGGCCGTGTCTGCTGATTCCTCTGTGCAAAAGGAACTTGTCATTCTTGTCCATTCAAGAGAAAAATCACACCAAGCATCAATATCTCCTTAGGATTTTGAGGCATCTTCTGCTTATTTCTCAAGCCAGCGTTTCTGTGGTGGGTTGGGATGTTGTGGTTTTCCATGTCAGAGGCCAGACACAACTCCCAGAGCCTTGAGGGAAAGGTGACAGGCATCAAAGTAGGTCTGCAAGGACCTCGTGCAACCCCTGGGCAACTGGCTGTGCATCCAAGCTTTAACAGGAAGCTCTCTTTGTTCCAAGATTTACATTCTGTTTTCTGCAGCAGGCTTTGTTTCTGCTTGAAGAATTCTTCTTCTCCGTGCTTAAAAAGTCTCCCCGTGCTTGCTGCTGGCTGTGCAATGCCCGGTGAATGAGTTCTGATAATTTCTGTTGGGATTAATTAATTAATTGCAAAATGTCTTCCGGCTAAATTGTGAGTTTGCATGTCAGGATGCTGTACATAATCAACAAAATCACTCAGGGGCTTGACATTATGGAGGTTACATGGAGATTGTGAGAGGAGCACATTCATTCCACATTAGTCAAAACTTTCTGTGTGTTATTTATAGAACAGTTCCTCCTTTATGAATTCTCAGAGTCAGAAGCAGAGATTTAAGATGAAATGTAAGGATAACAGCAGAAGCAGGGAGATGGATCCTATTTTGATGAAGTTGCAAAATGTTTGAACAGGGCAAGTTACAATTTTAATGGGAAGTAGGACTGGAACAAATAAATAAAGATCCATAATAACATTTCAGGTTAGATGGAGCACTGCTCTCCCAAATGAATGAGCACTAATGAAGCATTGTATGAACTTCTAGATACTCGCTGCACCAGCCAAGTGAAGGTCACAGGATGTATTATAAAGCCAGAGAAAGATCTTTAATTTGGATGTTATCACCACCAACTGACCCATGAGAATAAACAGTGCATGAGGCACATAAAAAGCATTTTTTAAAATCTATAAACCTGAACGTTTTGGCTTCTGTCCTGATCCTGGATTGTTGGGTTGTGCTTTTCTTTTGTTTTTAATTTAACTGACATCTCCTGCCTTATAAAAAGCCTATTCAGAAGCTGCACTGAGTCCAGCAAAGCTGAGGCAAACCCAGCTACACAGAGGCTTTATAATGGAACAGGAGGCAGATTTTCCAAACTTCTTACATCTGTATTTTGAAACCATCAGTTTAAATCCCCTTGGCAGTGAAGGCATTGTTGCTTCTGCTGGATTCACCATTTCTCATGCACTTGGTAAATCGATCTCATTGGTTCAAGTGCTTATGGTTTTGATCCATAGTACGTGGAATTTTTGGGGTTTTTTTTTCTATTGGTGACTGCAACTCATTGGTCTTAAGTGTGCAACAGTTGTAGACCCAGTGTGTTCCCAGTCAGCCCCCAGTTTTCCCCTGTAGGGCCTGGGAATACCCACCAGGCTGGCTGAATGACTCAGGCCTATCCCTGATTCATTCCAAGCGTTCATCAAAGCAGATCCTGAACTTCCCCTTGGAATGCTCAACCATGCAGCCTAAGACTTTGCAGACCTTGTGTTATTTACGTTTGTGGCTGGGTGTTTTGGTTGCATAATCAGGTGCACATGGAAATGTGGCGGGAGGGAAAACGCTCCAAGTGTGCGTGAAAGCGCCGCGTCCGCCCGGCGAGGCTGGGAGCTGCTTAAAGGTGATCTTTGCTGTCAGCATTTAGGGGCTTTTAGGATGTTGCTGCAGTAACAGCAAAAGCAAAACTCTGCCTGGTTGAGTTGAAAACTGCTCTCCAGGAAAGGAGCTTTGTCTTGGCTTTTGATGACCAGATTTTGTTTAAAAGGGGCGTAAAATAATAATGTGAAAGTGGGTTTTATTCACCTCGTGGATGTTCTTTCCTCCCAAGCACTTGACTGTCTGAAGGATCGTGGATTGGTGGGAAAAATGCTGCTGTGTGTGGTGTTCACTGGAATTGGCCAGTTGTGCCTGCATTTATTTGATTTATATTTACAATTCTCTCTTATGCATGTGGAAATGAGACGTGTACTGCAAGTGTGTTGGAGCATATATTCCACTAAATCAAAAGAAGTTTATGTAAATAGATGCCACAGTAAAACCTGCTGTTAAAATCCAGGATATTCCTGGATATTCTCCAGAGATGACAGAGCTCCAGAATCCAGCAGCACAGCCTGGTCTCCCTTTTAGCTCTCTAGAACTTGCTTTTCAACAGTCAGGGCCTGGGCAGGCAGAAATGGAGGGAAGAGCTGCTCCTCAGCTCAGGAGGTGTGAAAGGGCTGGAGCAGCATCAGGGATTCCCAGGAACCAGGAGGATGCTTCCAACCCAAATAATGCAAAAGATGTCCATAAAGCTGCCTGTGTTATTCACTGTCAGTGGGACAGACATCCCTGGAACATCCTCTGACATCACTGTCATCCTGATGAACACGGATTCCCCATGGATTTTTGGGACTGCTCTCTGCTTCCCTACTGACTTAGAGTTTTGGGAGTATAATCTTTGATTCTTCCTGATCTTTCATGGTTTCACTTGGCCCACAGTGCCATGGAGGAGTTGAAAGGTATCCTGCCTCAGCTTAGTCCAGATCTGCATCACAGTCATGGCTGGGCCCTCACTCTTTAATCAATTCCTCTCTGCAAAATCTCATCTTCAGAGTGTTCCACAGGGTGGGTTGGTTTTTCGTTGTTTGTTTTGTTTTGCTGGTTTTTTGGGGGGGGGGTTTCTTAATTTATTGTTGGACTTCATCTGGTACAAAGGTTTCAGCTACAGAAGTAATTTAAAATATTGTGGCATTTCCTTTCTTAATTAATCCCAACTGTTGTTCCTTGGTAGTACAGAAAGTATCAGTATTTGATGGGGACGTTTTGCCTTCATCACTGGGGCAGTGGATTCTTCCTGCCGGGTCTGTAAACAGCAGACAAGCCACAGAGTTCAGCCTTCATGCTCTGGTTTTCATTAAGCCCAGACTAGAGGAGCACCCAGCTGTGTCTTCCTGTAAGGTCTGTCAGTCTTCCAAAGCTTGTTAACATGCTAATATAAAAGGAAATAGGGTTGACTTCAAGGAATTTACAACTAGTCTTAAACTTCAAAGAGTGGAGCTACATCTCCTCAACACAACAACAACAACAACAAAAATGCCATAATAAAAGTTCTGCTGGCCCACGAGAGCAGATCTGAGTGCACTGAACACTCCAGCCATAGTGCAGGATGCCACATTTTTTTTTCTGTTGCAAGTTGCAACACAAAGCCTCCTGCAGTTGTGAAACTCTGTTCGTGGCTGGTAGGTTTGATCAGAGACAAGATAAATTGCTGTCCAGCCCACAATTAGGATATCAGGCACGGAGTTGTCAATCTCCCCTTCCCTGAACCTGTTTTCCATGTAAATGTTCGCAGTGGGTCGGGTTTGAACAGCAGGCAGCATTCTCAGGTGGCAGGAATTGGAAGGGCTCCTATGACTTCAAGGGGAATTGCTGAGCATCTGAGCAGCTGGGCCAGGCTGAGGAAACAGCTGCAGTGTCATCTGAAGGCGTTCAGACAAGGTGGGACACATTCTGTGGATTTTCATGGAAAAAGAGAGCGCTGCTGTGTGGGAGCCAGGGGGAGGGACCTCTTCCAGCTGGAGAGTGACTCAGGGCTGGCAACTGGATCTGCAGAAATGGGGCAGACAGGGATGCTTCCCCAATCTCTCCAGTGATGTGAGGATCAGGAACCTCCTGGATCAGGATCAATATCATTTATATCAAGAAACAATCCATGACATCCCCCCTGCCACACCCCCTTCCTGTTTTCTTACTACATCTCTTCTTCAGTTCAATGGATACACAAAAGATTCACTGAAAACGCCTCTTTCCCCCCTTGGAGGATCAGGATGAATATCATTTATATCAAGAAACAATCTATAACATCCCCCCTGCTGCCCTCCCCTTCCCATTTTCTTACTACATCTCTTCTTTGGTTCAATGGATACACAAAGGTTCACTGAAAACGCGTCTTTCCCCCTCTTGGAGGTCTGGAGCCTGTAGGAAATTTCAGGTCTTGCAGGAACACAGTGAGAAGAGGTTCTGCCTCCCTGAAGTTCTCAGATGAGAACATTTCATCAGTAGTGAGAGTAAATTGCTGTTTTTATCACCTGTGGACCAGATTTCTGATAGAGGGGAAAACACCTCAGACGTTCAACAATGTACCATTATTTTTGATGTTTGAAGATATTTCATTTAAAATTCTTCTGGAGAAAGCTGAAGAATTTGGATGCATAGGAATAAAGCTGGTTGCACAGCTGAGATAATTATATATTGAATGGCTTTGGCAGGGACCCTGAGCAATAAATGTGTCAGATGACACATTCCTGAGTCATTTGAGGAGATTTCTTCATGGGGTAATTTTTTAAAATCAAGATTGAACTCTTTGTGTCAAGTAACTCTTAAGAATTTGTGTGTATCCACTTGACCTCAAAACTGGTTGCTTTGGTCACCCAGAAATATGAAAAGCAACTCAATGCAGGGATTTAAATTAAATTAAAAAATAAAAAAAGCGCAAAGTAGCATATTAAACTCTGCTGTTATTCACACTGTTCCTTCTCTGACAGCTTGTTAAAAACGTTGAGGGGATAGGTGCTGCTGCTGTACTTTCGTTATTTGGTGCTAATTAGAACAAACTTACACAGAATCAAGAGTGGTTTCTAAAGGGAGCTGATGGTTTAATAGGAATTAATTGAAAATGCAGCCCCCAGTGGTGCAGGAGGCCACAGGGAGCAATGGCACACGTTTAAATTCACTTACCAACGTGTTTTGTGCTCCTTGCAAAGGGAGTTGTGACTGCATCCATGCTGGGCTGGAACCAGAACCAAGCACAGCCATGTCCAAATTACATTTCCCAGCTTCCTTTCACCTTTGGAAAATGCAGAGGTGTGGATGGCAACAGGCTGTGCATCAACCCCACTCTGCTGTGTCCAGAAATAGGGTTTGCAAAGTAAAAACAACTGGTCAAATAGCCCATAAAATAACTTTTACAGTTATTTCCCTTGTGTATTTACACCACTCCTGGCTGCAGTTTCCATCCCCAGTTCACCTGGGAGTTCTCTCCTGTGTAGGAATTTCTGTTCTTTCTTTTGGCTTGTGCTGGTCTTACCAAGGGTCACTGAGAAATAACCCCCTCCAAAACACAAATAAAAGAATTATTATGTAAAGAAACAAACTGCCCCATAAAGCCTTTGTTTCTCTGACAGCAAAGCTGGGTGCTCAGGCAGTGATGTGCAGGTTTTTTTCAATGTTCTTGAAAATCCCATTTTAAGAGGGGAAAAAAAAATTATAAGAAAGGCTGCATCAGTCTTGTTAAATTCCTGGGGATGGAGCTAAACATGATATGGTGTGTATCTATTGCCTTCTGCCAAAAGCACCTCAATTTTGTCAGAGAAAAATGGCAGGAGACACTGTGCCATGAGCTGATAAGGTCATATTAAATCAGCTGTCCGTTGAGTCTCACATATTTTATATACAGACATCCCCTGAGGGGGGTTGTGCTCAGACCCTGGGACAGCCAGCACAAAGGTGATGGCTGACAAGCACAGCAAATCAGCTAGAAGGAAACCACACTTTCATTTTTTTTTTGTTTGTTTTTTGGGGTTTTTTGGGGTGGGGGAGTTGGTTTGTGTGGCAAGTGTGCAAATGAAACAAAAAATCTCCAGATGACATCATTTGGAATGATGATTATGGGACATTTTGAGTGCTTGTAGCAGCAGCAGAGAACTTGGCAGTGAAGGCTTTGAGGGGAGGCATCCATAGCCCAGCTGAGATGCTGGAACATGAGAGGGATTTGGGAGCAACCCCCTTCCCTGCAGGAGGGGTAATGAGCAGGAAAAAAAAAAAGGGAATTAAAAAGGAAATCAAGTTCTGTGGTAAAGTTATTAAAATTATCATAGAATTTGCTTTGGAAAAAAAAAAACAACAAAACCCTGTTGCTTAATATAGCCTTGAGAACCTGGCACATCCTCGATGATGTTAATCCATCTGCTGACATCTCATCTTCCTCATATTGGTTTTGTTTCCAGTTTTTTGATACCTCCAGCATTTTAGATGTTATGTTATTGAAGTCGTGGGTCTTGTAGAAAACAAATTACTCCATAGACTTAATTGCACCCATCTCACTCTTTATCTTGTTGAGGTGAACTTCTTATCTGCATTTCATTGTGGAAAAAAAAAAAATCCGTGATAGGAAACAAACATACAAAAAAGGGAGCAGGAGTTGATCACCTCTTGCCGTTTTCCCAAGAGCAAAATTAACAAGATAAGCTGTTATTAGCTGTCAGGCATTATCTAAAGCCCAAATATTCTGAGCCCTGGGTAGACCTGAGGAAACCTTGTGCTTTTGTGGCAAACTATAAAAATAGTATTCCCATTTGCATTATTTAGAGAGTTAAGTTTGAGATCTTCTTCTCTCTGGGAAAATTCCTTGGTGGAGAAAGATGGAATTAAGAGGGAGCTTGGTGCCTTTATCATGCTGAAGTGTGGAGATAGAGAAGGAATACATTAGAACTGATAATTTAAAATTCCAGTTTCACTGTTCTGATTTTGAATGTTGACTGAGAGCATCTTGATTTTCCAGACTGATCCCTTTTCCCTTACTGTCACCTCCATGCTAGAATTCATTTAGAATTTATTTTACTGGTGCAAAACTTTCTATGTTGGGGTTTTGTGTTTTTTGATGCTTTTGGGTTGGGTTGGGATATTTTGTTTTTAATGTAGCTGCTGCATTGTTCTAGACAGAATGAACTCCAGGAGCCAGCACATGAATGGCGTGTGCTGCTCACATTTCTCAAGGTGCTCCAGGTTCCCTCTCCAAACAAGCATGTGCTTGTGTGCAGTTCTGCTCATGGAGCTTTGTGGTTGATGTCTATAAGTTATCCCACTCGATTATGAATTTAGGGATTCGCTGCTGGAATTAGCAGAGTTCTGTGGATCAGGGAAGTCAAGGCAGGAGGGGAATCTGCGGGGAAAACCCAATTGAGTGGCTTACCCGAGACTTCTGAAGTAAGTTCCTTAATTTCTTTGTGCTTTCTCTTTTGCTGCAAGGTTTTTCTTTGTTTGTACGTGTTTAATTAGTATCTCAAAAGCATATGCAAACGAGCTGTCTGGCTAAAGATTTTTGGAGCACACGGGGAGTGGATGAAAGTGGTTGAGGAATACAAAGGAGCACCTACAGGGAAAACGTGCTCCTGCCTCCTGTCCCTTGGCTGCCAACGAGCCCAACTCCAACCTGGCTCTGCTGAAGCCAAATCTCAAACTTTTTTGTGGCCAGGCTTTCACCTGGGGTTAAAATGGATATTTGATTGAAATCCAACTCTTCAGTTGGCTGTAGAGTGTCCCACAAAGATTGCTGAGCTGCCTGGGATGTGCCCATAGCCCAAATTACACAGTGGGATGACTCCCAGCAGTGGGATGGCCAGGAGGAACTGCTAAATCTGGCCCTCAGGAAAAGTGACACTCTGTATGTTCCACATAGGTTCTCCCACTCCCTCACTGTCAGAAAATGCTGAATTAGGAAGCTGCTCTGAGATCCAGCTTTGTTAGAGAAACGTATCAGGATAACGGGGAATTCAGGGATTTATCCACCGGATGATAGTGGATGAATGGTGTCTGTTTTCTGGGCATGAATTGTAATTGGCTTTATTATGAAGTCTTCAATGTATTCGTTATTTGAGCTGATTTCCTGATTCATTCTTTGGCAGTGCATTGGCTGCCAGCACTTCATTGTGGGTTTCCAACATTTAAAGTTTCAGTTCTTTGTAATGAGCACCCAAAGTCACGTGGCGTTCTTCTTTTTCCTGGTTGGGAAAAGGGGTTGATGCAAATACCAAAAATGAACGTGAGTTTAAAACTCACTTTTTAAAACACCTTTAAAGTATGTTATTTTTAGGCAAAACTTGTCTCACTGCAGCAATCTCAAAACCTGTTCCTTTTCCTTGTCCTGATCAAGCAACAGACCAAAGCCTGGAGTGACACGCAGGTTTTTGCTCTGGTGTTTGCACAGATTGGTGTGTAGGAGCTCACTTGAAGAATCAGGCTGGGGAACAACTTGAATGCAGTGAGACAGAATATTCACAGGCTTTATTTGCAGCTTTCTCTCACTTCTAATAATAAGTGTAAGTGTGGATCACTTGAGCTGTCTCGCTGTTCCCAGCTCTCTACCAGTTCTTCAGGGATTTATTTCTCTCTCTCTAGGGCTGCCTGTTGGAAAACAGGAGACCCTCAGGCTGAATTCACCTTGCACTCATACAGAGCTGATCTCTTATCACATAATCAAGTTGTGACTCAAGACCAAATGCAACCCACACTCCAGTTATTTGACCCTCTGGAATTCTGCCTCCCTCTTGAGCAGCACAGTTCTGTGGGCTGACAGTGCTTGGTGTTCCCAGGATATTCTCTTTTCTCTTCTTTTTGCTGTAGATTTATGCACAGGTAGACTTTCTAGGCATAAAAGGTGTGATGTAAAAGTGAAATGCAAGTTGAACCTCTTGGTGTTTGTGTCAGCATCCTGAGTTTCATCCCAGTTCTCCTACTCTGCTCCCTCATGGGCTGATCAGCTGCCAAGTCTGTGTGTCCATGGCTGCAGAGGGAGACCTTGAGATCTGAAACACTTCAAGATAAATTGCTGTATTCCCCCAGTCTTTCATTCCTCCATTCATGGGTCAGGAATAACATGGAATGGTGTTTTTGTGAATGTGGGATGCAAAAAGCTTTGTCTAGTTCCTAATTTTGGCATAGAAATTGAAATGCAATGAACCCTTAATAGAATTAAAGAGTTGATAATGCTTTTCTGCTACATTTCTGTAATTGCCTGTTGAATTGAATGGAAAGTTCTGATTTTTAGAGCCATAAAACCAGTAGTTTGAGCATTTCCAGCTCCAGGTTGACTGAGGAAGCAGGTTCATGCATCTGTGTCTCACCTTCTTGTTGGGGTTGTGGCACTTTGGGACACTCTGAGGCAGAGGTTGAGGGCTCTGAGGAGGACTCTGATAGTCAGTGGTGTTGTGAAGCACATTATTCGTGCTCTGGGCATTACCCACTCATGGTAATTCTGGGATCTGCTGCCCCAGTAGGGATCTGTGGAATGTCAGCATGTCCTGGGAGGCAGGAATCAACCCCATGTCCAGACAGAGTGATGGTAAAATATAGCAAAGCTTTGGTGTGTGCATTTCATGAGGAGTCACTCACTGACCATTTTCATTAACAGGCAACATTTTTCCACCAACAAGAGTAAACCAAGTGAGTTTTGATCAGAAAAATTATCAGAGGATTAAGATAATAATTTAGAATATGTGTTCATGATGGTTTCTTTGATGTCAGAGCAACCATTGCTGGTTTTTTCTTGGTATTCAAAATGTTGGAGAAGAAAGGAAGAAGTGAGGAGACAAAGCATCATAGAGGAGTTTCACACTTTAAGTGTAAATATTATTATCAATCCCAAGTTTAAGAGGTGTTCCTCAGTCCTTGCTTCTGAGGGACACAGGATTAGAGCCTACCTCCAGTAATTTCTGTCCCTAATAATGATTTATTGATTTCATATCAGATAGAGTGTGAGGGTTCAGGGAGATGTAAAATTCCCTCCTACACATCAGTGTGATGATGAAAGTCTCACTTTCAGAGCAGTCCCAGCTGCAGGATCCTCTCTCCTTCCAAGATTTTCTTCTCTTCCTACTCTAACTTGTCCCACTTGTCTCAGTGTAAATATTCAACTGAACTCTTTCTATAAACAAAGCAAGAAATCCATGACAAAGCTCTCTCAGCACCTTTTAAAAAAATTTTTTTAATAACAATACAGTTAACTATCTTTAAAATCTGCTGAACAATTAAAGACATTCCCATAAACAGCCCAGGCACTCCTCCAGCCCCCGTGCATTAACAGCACCATACACAGCTCCCAAAAATGTGCAATTTTCCCAACAGCCCAGTTGGGAAAAATCCTGCATTCCTCTTCTTGCTGAAAATGGCCTTCTGAGCAATTTTGGACAGCAGATCATTTGCTCAAACAGCTTCTGAGGTGGCTCTCAGAGAGGAGAAAAATCTTCACGTTTGCTAGATAATGCAAGGACTGACTCAGCCAGCCCTGTCCACTTTGCAGATCGAGAAAGTGAGGCAAAAAAAATGACTTTTTCTTCAAGTTGCAGCAGTGAGCTGGTGGCAGAGGAGGGAGGGAAGCCCAGGTGCAGGGAGCTGTGTGCTCCAGCCTCCAGTCTCTCCTGGCTGCCCAAACTGCAACAATTCCTCTCCAGCCAGGAAATGTTGGCCCTACGCTGCCACATTTTATAATATATATAGAAAGGGTGTATATTTATATATATAACTTAAAAGGTAGGTGGATTTTTTTTTTCTCCATGTTAAATTTATAGGTAATTTACATAACTAATTTGTAAGCCAAAGTGTAAATGATGCTCAGCTGAAGTGACCATTTTGACAAGCAAGTGCAAACATTGTCAGAACATTGGCAGATCTGCTTTGGACAAGACTGAGCTTGACAGCTTTTTCTGTGCTCATCTGGATTTTCTGGGGGGGCAGCAAGTGGGGGGAGTGTGTTTTGTTTTCTTTCAAGAGCTACTTGAGATTATGGCATTATAATGGTCAGGGTTTTTAAATTTTCCATCGATGTCATTTAAGATATTCAAAAAGCTGGCATGAAAATCAGAAAGCTGTGGGTTTTTTTCTTTTTTCCCTGTGCTTTTTGTGCCCAATACTGTTTAAACAAAACTATTGTGAAACGTGGAATGCTCTCAACCATTTGACATCATAATTCAGTTAAAGATGAAGACTTAAAGAAAGCTTGCAAAGACCCCTTACACCAATGTTAGGTAGGGATTACAGGGATTGGGAGTGGAAGATCAACATTTTAAAATCCCAGAAATATTCAAGGTAATTTTGTTGGTTTTTTTTCTTTTTTTTAAAGATCTTAAAATACTGAAATTGAGGATTTGAGTGGCTTGAATATTTTGTAAATTTTAAAATAAAGCCTATGAAAAACTCGTGGTGCTGTTAATTTTTAAGGGGTTTTTTTAGGCCAGTGGATCAGTTCTTTGTTCCCACCCTTCTCACTCAGTCTGGACAAAGTCTCTGCCTGTCCTCAGCTCTCATCCAGCCCAGCACTCCCAGGACATGGTTGGGAATCTCTCCTGCAGCTTTGCAGTGAACTCTGGAAATTTGGGCTTTCACCACGTGTGCCCCAGCACAGACCACCTTACACTGAAATATGTGAAACACCAGAAGAAAACTATTTTAAAATAGAATATAAACGAGTTTTGGACATTTAGTGGCATCATGTAGCAAGTTGGGGTTATCCAGGGTTAGAAAAACATGATTTTCCCATTCTTGCCTTGCCCAGCTAGTGTGGTGTCTCTAGGTCTAGTGGCTTTTAAACTCCAAAATATACACAAGGACAGGTTATAATTTTGCCTGCAGACCATTATTTATCATTGCTCTTCTGAATGATCTGCATCTGCTTTAATAAAAAGAATATTTAAGAAACCATAAAGAAAGAGAACCCCATTCTCTTTGAGTGCAGCGTGTAATTAAATCTTTATTGAGATTTGAGAGCTGTGCAACCACAAAAGAAAAGAAAACAAAACAAAAAAAAAGAGGAGTGATCCTGCTTTTATATCCAGACACACATTGGGAAAAATCAGTGCAAGCAAATATTCTGTGTGAGGTCAGGTGATTGTGACTATTCCACAAGTCTGTCCTGCCTGTATTGGGATTGCATGGATTATGGAAGTGAGTATTTCCCTTGTGGACTGTAACAGAGGTGTTATAGATGATAATTATTTGGGATAATGGATCCAAAATGGATCAGTAATAATTTTTTATAGTTATAAAGCCTGTAGAACACAAATCTTCCCTTTTACTGCCCTAAGAGTTTGCTGAGAAATAAGAGAAACCCCTCTCTCCAGCATAGAAGTTATCTTGTGTTTTTGCTAACGTATTTAATTACTGATGTGGGTGTTCCCACATCTTAGAATGGAAAAGGTGCTTGCCAAGATTGAAAAACCATAGTAAGCAATATAAATGATTTCTCTCACACACCAGCGTTTCTTGCTGAGACAAGTGAACTGGAACTGTGTTTAAAACCATATAATTATACTCCTATATATCATTTATTAAATCAGATTTCCCCCACCCTCTTCTCTTTTCAAGTCACTCCTGAAAACCCTCGTACTCCAAGAGGTCTGAGACCTGGGGTCCTCCCCTGCTGGAGCACTTTCTTAAAAATGAAACCCAACAAAAACATGAAGAGCACATCTGGGCCCATGTGATGTCCTGTCCCTGTGCCACCACTGCTCCTTGCTTTGATCTTTGCTTTGGTGTCACCAAAGCTTGGCTCAGGTATGAGGTGGTGTCATTTGGGGACTCCCCCAGTCATCCCTGGAGCTTTTTGGCCATCCAGGCAGGTTTCCTTCATGGCACAGGCCATGGAATTCCACCTCTCCATTCCTCACTCGTGCCCAGAGCTGCCTGTTCAGGGAATCCACAGAGCTGCAAAGAAAGCTGCTTGTGGATTTCCTTATTTCACACTCATTTCTATGCTGCTTAAAACACAAAGAAGCTGACCCAGTGTTTTCACACCCCTGCAATAGAAGGACTATTAAATGATTTTTCCAGAGCACACAGATTGTGTATGCAAAGGTCCAGTACGCAAATCCTGACTTGTTTATGCCTCGGGTTGTGCATACAAAAAGCTGTTTAACTTGGAGCCAATATCTCTCTCTTTCCAGCACCCACACCTCCCTCAACCCACCTCCTCCCAGAGAGCCTGGGGAAAAGACTTTATAGCACACTCCAAAAGGCTTGGGGAGCAGGGCTGTGTTGGACAAAGGGACCATCTCAATAGGAACTGCTGCCTTTGCCATCATAATCCAAGCAGAGGTTCCAGCTGTTGGCTTTTGAGCAGGGTCCCACCTTGGGAAGCTTCACTTTGTGTGAGGGGATGTGGGGAGTGTTGCTGTTGAATTTGTGGGGTAGGTGGTGCCACTCAAGTCCTTAGAACTTCCCTCAGCTCATCCTGTGAATTGCTAATTAAGATGTGGTGGCATCTCCTGGGACTTTCACTCTGCAGCTTGAGAGTTGAAGGGTTTCTCAGAACTGCCCTGCAGATCAGAGAGTCTGGACAGGGTTTGTTCAGGTTTAGATGTTGATTCACATGAGCAAGAGTTGCAGTTTTGTTTTATTGTGCTCATTTTTTCCTTTGGCCATTCTGTTCCTAACAGTCACTGAGTAAGCAAAGTTGGATATTAATGGTTTGATATATCAAGGGAAGAAATTTGTTTACCACTCACAAGATGAAGATGCTTTAGATTTCAGTCTAAATTTCCCATCAATCTTTTCTTTTTCTATTGTTTCTCCTCCTCCATCTATCCTTCTATCCTAGGGTGGTTGTGTTTTGTTTGGGGGTTTTTTGCCACTCTCTGCTTTTACTCCTTTTCTGTTCAATCCTTTTGAAGTCTTGTCAAGCAAAGCTCCAGTTCTGCTTGAACTCTTTGGTCTTCCAAAGCAGTTCCCATGTGGTGCTGCAGTCTCCAAGATTCCTTAGTTCCAATTCATGTATTTAAGGAGATTTTTTTTTTCTCCTTGGGGCTTAATTAATTTATTTAACAGCTCTCTTTTTTTGTGCTGGCCAATTTACCACGTGCTTTTACAAAATACAATATGAAATAGAATGAAACACCATTATTTGAAGGGAGATGCTGAGAAGTATGAGAGTTGTTTATGCTGAGTGACTTATGGTGACTACTTGAAAACTGTGATACTCAGGGCTATCCTTGTTAAGGAAATATTAATTCTCATTAATAAAAGGTACAAACCATACAAAATATCAAGAAAACAAACCTGGCTCTAAGAAAAACAAACATGGCACTGGGGTGTTCTGCTCATGACCCACCATGAGCAGAAATCTGCTGAACTTAGAGCAACGTTTGTCATAGGAAAACTTATAACATATTGTCCTTTTATTGCGTTTTATGCCTTTTATTAGCTTGCAAATCTAATTAGGAAGCCAATTGGCACCCAGCACTCAGTGACGGAAGCAGCACCACCTCTTCTTGTGGCAGCTTTGGTTTGGCTTTATGGGTGGTCTTTGTTCCTAAAGGCTTCTATGAATACCACATATTAGCTGAGCTTGGTTCCCCCTTGATGTCTGCGTTGTATTGTACACATGTTGTCACTGTTTGACACTTAAACAATCCAGATTCTTAACCCAGCCCATGTTTAGTGCCATAATAAACTTCTGAGCATATGTTTTTGAGAGCAACAGTCACATCCATCACGGCAACGTGGCAGAGAAAGGAGCGCTGCTGGAGAGTGTCCACGTCCTCAGAGGGCAGAGCTGGGCTGCAAGGTGTGTGCCAAGGGCATGTGCTCATCTGCCTTGCCCTCACTGAGCTTTTTTCCCCCTTCTCCTTGTTGGGGTAAATCAAAACAGTTTCTGGAGAGACCCAAAAAAAGTTCACCCTGTCCATGTGAGAAGCACGTTGTTCCAGAACTCTGCTAGGGAAGCATTTCCTGTTTGGGGCTTTGGCTTTGACACGCAGTAGATGCAGGGCATAAAGCATTCCTCTTCCCTCTTCATCTCTGCCTGGCAGAGAGGAGCTCTGTGGAGGCCTGCTCTGGAGCCCTGGCAGATGTGATGGGGATGTCTGAGCCCTCCCTGCTCCCGTGAGTCTCCTCCTGTCTGTGCAAAATTCCTGTACTCCAGTGCTTTTGTTCCAGCAGACATAGAGGGGGGGTTTTGTGTGTTTTGTTTGGTTGTTTTTGGTGTTGCTGTTGTTTTTTTTTTTTTGAGGTGGTTTTTGTAGAACAGAAGAGGGAATCACACACGAGGAGCTTCGGGATTTGGGTTGTGCCTTTTGCTCTCTGAGCAAGACCAGAGGCTGACAAAGACTAATGGCAGCACAAGAAATGTGGTCATGTCTTGTCTTAGCTGGGTAAACACATTCAGTGAGAGCTTTGTCTGAACAAGGACAGAGAAGTCGAGCCTTGAACAAGGAAATAATTTATGTAAGTTTTAATGAATATTTAATGTGGAATGTTAATTATAAAAAAAAAAAAAGAGGGTATGTATTTTGATGTCCTGCCTTTAAGTGTCAGATCATGCAGTGTCTCCCTGGCCTGAGGAAGATGATCAGCTTGCTAATTACAGATGGATATCAGTCCAGTGAGAGTACCCTCCCCTCACACCAATATCTCTTCAAAGAAGCAGGTGTTGTAGATGAAAAAGAGAAAATATCTTTAAAACCAATATATGAGAACCATTATTGCTTTCCTTGAGTTTCCTGTTGATCAATATTGCTGAACACAAGAGAAGACAGTTATCAATAGAAGATAAACCAGAAATTTCTTTGTGCCAGTTGTTTGCAATATAAACACAACTCTTAATATTTTATTATGATATCCAAATGTCAGAAGTTTTTTGGGCTGAAGCAGTATTTTTCTGAAGGTGAGTGGCATTTCTGAGGTAGCCTTTTTGTTCTGTACCTGTACACCCTTCCACCCCCTTGAACCACGTGGAAGGAGACCCCTGTGAACTATTCCCACCACCCATGAGGGGCAGCAGATGCAGCTGAGGCTTCCACCACAGTGAAAATGAGAAAAAAAAACAAAATCAAAATTTTTTTTACTCTGCTCAGCATGTTCCAGTGCTCAACAGCAACCCATGCTATAACTGAAACACAAATAAAGGTGAAGGTACCAGATGCTGTCAAGAATACTAAAAAGGCTGTTTTGGGACTGACTCTTAGATTCTCATTACAAAACCCATCAGCAGCAGCGGGTCCTACTTGTAAAGGGACATTTGTTTATATCTGACCTTGGCTTGGAACTTACCCATCCTCATTAGGAAAATGAAGCCCAGAACCACTGACCCTTCTGCCTCCCCCAAAGCACAAAGATCTGAAGCTGCATCTAGGCCTGGGCTGTGCCCTGATTTCATGCTCTGCATGTGTGTACAGCCAGTGAGAGAGCAGGCAAACATGCCTGGGAATAAACCACATCAGCTCTCAGAGGGGAGGTTTTAAAGTTTTAATATTCTGCTTGTCTGGTTTGATCTCGTATCTGGTCATTGAATTGTATCATTGAGAGGAACATGGGAACAGCAGCATGACCATGAGGTATATTGTGTTACAGAATGAGGTTACACAGCACCAAGGCACCACCATATTTCAGTAACAAATGCAGCTTCTGGGGAGTTTTGTTATCATTGCATAAGCTTCACTGCCTCCCTGCGAGATGACACTGATTCAGACAGAAAACACTAATTCAGTTCTTGCCAGCAGAGCCAATTGTCTCTCTGATTACATTAGACTGACAACTGGTTTTCAATGTCATTGTCAGCCACAGCTCCTCGTGCTGTGGAGCGCTGGAGCATGAACTGGGCTCCCTTTATTTCATTATTTCTGCCCACTTCTGTGCTTGTGAATAAGGCAGATATCAGCCTCCCACCTCGCTGATACACAAATGTCAGGTGTTCAGGTTAAAAAACTTGGGATTCAGCAGAGGAGGCCCAGCCCCTTTTTAAAGGCAGACCCTCAATGCTTGTGTCACCCTAAAGAATTCATCTGAAAGTATCTTTTTTTGTGTGTGTTGGTTGACTAGAGGTAACCTAGGATTTCTGCATGAAATAATTGTTTCATTAAATTTCACAGAATATGTTAATTTTTTTTCTCTTAATTAAGTGGTAACTGGAACACTGCCTGTGAGCTGCCCATTGCAGGCACTTGTTATTTAAAATTTGCTGGTGTTTTTGGTCACACGAGCCCTGTGTCCATTCTGGGTGAGGATGAGTGTGGAGCTCAGAGGAGGGTGTCTGTGCAAGCAGGACCTGTCAGGGCTCTGTGCTGTCCCTCCTGCCCTGAGCTGCTGCAGGGGATGGTGCTGAGGGCTGGCAGTGCAGCTCTCACCTGGCAGGGCACAGATTTGGGGCTCCTTTGGGCAGCACCAGCAGCACGTGGGGCTCTCTGTGAAGCAAAACCCCTCCTTGGTCCAACCAGCCGTGCTGTGTGACAGGGAGTGATGGCCCTTGCAGTGTCACCACAGCCAGGGGCTGGCACCAGCTCCCTGTGTTGTGAGCAGCCCGTGGCCAGCTGAGGCACAGCCTGGCCATGAGCCAGAAACGTGTTCTCCTTCTCTGTTCCCATGTTCTCCTTCTCTGCTCTCATGTTTTCCTTTCTCTGCTCCTGTGTTCTCCTTCNCTCTCGTGTTCTCCTTCCCTGCTCTCATGTTCTCCTTCTCTGTTCTCGTGTTCTCCTCTCTCTGCTCTCGTGTTCTCCTTCTCTGCTCCCATGTTCTCCTTCTCTGTTCCCATGTTCTCCTTCTCTGCTCCCGTGTTCTCCTCCTCTGCTCTTGTGTTCTCCTTCTCTGTTCCCATGTTCTCCTCTGCTCCCATGCCCAAGCTGAGCTTTGTTTGCTGTCAGGAGCACAGGACTCCCCATGGAGCTCTGAGCTCATTTTTACATGAGTATCCATGATCAGCCTCTCCCTCTGCATCACTCCATGGAAGGGGGATTAGGGAACCAGGAGGTTGTTATGGGGTTCCAGCACCATCTGCAGAGATGTTGCTCATCTGGGCATGTTCTTTCCAATGCCCTGCTGGTCACTGCTGCTCCTCCTCAGCAGAAAAGGGATCAAGCGTGGAGGCAGCGTTTTTACTTTGTAAAAATCTTTTTCTCCACCTTTGCTTGAATATATTTTTTTCCTTTTACTGTTCTCATTTCTATGAAGGTCATAAATGCATTTTGAAAAATATAAAGCTGAAATTTTTCACAAGGTCTTGTTTCTAGAGAAGTTCTGTGTGTGTGAGAAAAGCAAGAGGTTGGCAATAAAGTCAGGAGAGGTATTTGCAATCAAGGTTGCCATGCCAAACAAAATGCTGTTAAAATAGTATTTTTGCATTAGTTTTCTATACTTTTATTTAAAAACCTCTAGAATATCTTGGTAGGTTGTCAAGGAGGAAGCTCCATGTAGCTGTGTGAAATGAAGCCCCATGGAATGGTTGCTGCCATCTCTGGGATTCCTCCATGCCTGCAGAATAAGAGATTTCTGCTCTGCAGAAACTTCTCCCTCTACTTCTGAATCCTCTTCCACTGCTCCCCTTGCCCAGGAGTCAAACAAAGCTAACCTCCTCCAGGTCCCAGAGTGAAAAAATGCAAACACACTGCATTTAAAAGTAGATTTAGCAACTCCAAAGTGGGCGATTTGGTTCCACCCATCAAACCTGAGCTCTCTGATCTGAAGTCAGATGGGTGCTACTCCTCGCCAGATGTGTGCCAAATCTAATTAAGCTTTGCATAATGCGCATCTTGGGTGATTTGATTTATTAGCTTTGTTTGAAGAAAGTAATAATAAAAAAAAAGAGAGAATGGCTTTGGTAATAAGCTGCTTGAATTCCCTGTGCAAGCAGGCACAGTCCCTCCTGGATCTCCCTGAAACGCTCTCGAGGTGCAGGAGTTGCTCAGGGACTGATGCAATGCTGGGAGCTGGGGCAAAAACTGTCTGGAATGGGATCCTGCCTCCACTGCTGCCTCCAGTGCTGAAGTGTTCCCCACTGGGGATAATGATTTCCATTCTCCCAGCCACCATAAAACCCTGGAAGTTGTCATTTATCACCGTTCACACCAATGAAACTCGGTGTGCTGAGAGGTTGGAGGTGGCTGTGGTGTAGCGCAGCAGAAATTCATGTTTGCACTCAATGCTGGCAAAATGCTCCCAGACCCCATGCTGGTGTAGCAGAGCTGCTTTTGACTCCTAGAATCTCCTAGTGCCTCCTCTGTTAATTTTTTAATTCAGTGCTGTGCCCTGCAGATGTGTCTCATGGCTGAGATCCTCAAGGTCTCAGGTCCTGTGGTTGGCCGTGGCATTGCTCTGATATCCTGTAGCACTCCTGGGGCTGGGTCCTCACTTGCCATCCCAATATCGGTTGTTTTTCTTGTCTTTGATGCCTTGTGGGTTACAGAGGAGGATTTCCTGCAGGGCTCCTGATAAGCCTGGCTCTTCTCCTGCTGATGGTAACAGCTCCTTTTCCTCCTCCATCCCCTCAGAGCACGATCGTAGATCCAGCGTGACCCAAGGTGAATATTTATAATCATCACTGGTGTTCATCACACACCATGGAAAGATTTGGAAAAGTGGCATGTACTGAAAATTATAGTTGCTGCCTTGGTGGCTGCAATACTACCCTGGGATCAGTGGGAAAGGCAATTTTTTGGGATCAGATCAACAGCAATATTTTGGGATATAACTGCTTGTAATTGAATGTGAATAAGGGGCAATAATCTGGGACCTCATCAGGGCGTCTTTTCCTAATCCCACTCCAGACCTGCAGCAGGCACAAAACAGGACCAAAGATTGGGCATCTGCAATTTCTGTTTCCAGGGAAAATGTCTGTGACTTGGATTTTGCATTTACAATGAGAACAGAGCCCTGGGGAGCAGCAGTTGTGATTCTGTGTTATCCTGGGGTCAAATAATGGCTTGAAAACATCCCACAGTGAGAATGTTCCTACTGGAACTTAAAGGGAATTGTGTGTTTATCTCCCATCTTTTTGAGATCTCTCATAAAAAAAATTTTCAAGGGTTATTGCTGTTTGCAACTTGGAAATTGGGAATTATGTGCAGGATCAGATTTGTTCTTAGTTGATGAAACTTTTTTTTTTTAATTTATGTTAAACGCATTTGAAAAATTTGAAGAATTGAAAAATTTTGGAGACTGTCCATAGGGTAAAATGGTTCAATGTAAATAATTTTTGCAGTTTAGGGGTTTTTTTCTGTAAAAAAGTAAATGTGGTTATTTGGAAAAATCAGGCTTTGAGAAGTTTTAGTAGCTTTAATGAGAATAAACTCTTTTATTCTTATTGCTAAAAAAGGAAGAAATCATTTTCTTTACAAGGTAGTAGTAAAAGAATGAAGGAAAATACATGGATTAGCACCAGTTTAATGTGAATTAGATTTATCCAAAATTTGATTTGCCCCAAAATGTTCCCTGAACTTTTAATCATGACACTTCCTTAGTTTTAGCTTTTTACTTTTTCTCATCAAACATAAAACTGAACCTTGTGGCAGAAACATTCACTAAAATACAAATATTAAACAAATATCAGTAAATCTCACCAAAAACATTGAATACATTTATTATCTTACCAGAAAAGGATTCACAGCATTTCATTACAGCCAGGCAGAAGAAACAAGCTATGCAGCCTCTTGTGTGTGTTCAACATGCTTTGAATTTTGAATATTAAAATATTTAAAAATTTAGTTACAGACCTTTAATATCTCCCATAACTTATCTGGCAATTAATTTGAGGTGCCACATCAGTGGCTGAGGGGATTGAATATGTTTTGCCAGTAATTCAGCTTTTATCAGAGACGGGTGTAAAACGGTTCATGATGAAAAATTCCCATTTCCATGCAGTTGGACATGAAGTGAAAATTTAAGAGGAGAAATGAAAAAGGTGTTTTGTGCTTCCCACAGTACCAGTGGTATTCACCAGGCACCATTTACCCTCTCCAGCTGTGCAGTGACTCTGGCGTTGGGGGAAAAAAATCAGTGAGGCAGCTTTGGGAGAAGCTGTCTGTGGTTGTGCTGAGCAGAAAGGTCTCACCCCTACCTGTCTTTGTCACCACAGCAACAAAGGTGACAGCTCCTAATTTTCATTTAACCCTAGGACAGAGGCTGAGGTGTTCAATGGCACCTGAGTGCTCTGCTCCCATTGAATTTTAATGGCTTTTGAATGCTCGGCTCCTCCAGGCTCTGCAAACCCTCACCTTTGGTTCCTCTGCCTGCTCAGGGCTCACACGGTTTAACCCAAGGGGTAAAAGCTCTTTGATGCCGGTCAGGAGCTCTGTTCCCAAAAGCCGCCTGCGTGGTGGGAGATGGCATCGCTGTGTGCACAGAGGGGCCTGTGGAGGGGCCAGGGGAACTGGAGTTTATCTCGGAACTGGTTTGGCTGAGTGGCAGGCACAGCGCAGCTCAGCATCTGCCTCTGCTGACTCCGCACACCGCGCTCTCGGTGACTCACAGGCGGCAGCAGCAGCGCGATCGCGGCTCCCGGCTCCGCCGCTGAGTCTGTTCGGGAGGAGGAGAGTAATTCATTAATTTATTTGGGACACTGCATGGTTTCCTCGCTGTCTGCAGGAGCAGGGTGTGAGCACCTCCCGGCTCCCAGCTGCTGGCAGACGGGTTTTGCAGAAGTTCCTTCATAACCCCGGCCGGGATGCGCCTCTTGTGCCAGCGCGGAGGGGTCGGGGGGGGCTCCTAATTAAATTCCTACATGTGTTCAGTAATTAGAGATTCAGCTTTTCAAAGCCTGCTAGGGGGATTTTCTGCAGTTCTAAAAGTCTTCTCATTTTCACTGCAAAGGATAGGGTTGGAGTGTCAGAGCTGGTTGGTCGGGCAGGGATTTGCTCGAGAGGAAAGGAAACCAGGTGGGAACATCATCCTTAGGGGGTTTGGTGGCCTGGCACTGAGAGCTGCTGTGGCCAGGGGATGTGTCCCTGAGATTACCTATTAATTGATGAGTCAAATAACCCCAGGAACCTGCAGGCTTGCATTCCTCCTGCCAGTGCAAACTGGGAGCTGTTCCACCAAAGGACACGCTGGGGTTGTTGCAGGTGGCTCAAGAAGAGCTCGCTGTCATTTATTTTTTTTTTTCCCTGTGTAATAAAATACTAAAATAATGTAAAAATTCCCTTTATGGCCATTGCATCTCAGACAGATGATTCTCCATCCTGATAATAGTTTAATCTTTTCCCTTGAACTCCCAGGGAGCTGCATGGCTGTGAATGCAATGCCACGGGGGCAAAGTCACCCTACAGTAAATGCAGCTAAATTTCCTTATTTTATAAGATGAAATTACTGTAAATAGAAATCTACCAACATGTGCACTATTTAAAAGTAGAGAGTCACCATCCTGATTGGAAATTTTGTGTACTTCTGTAATATAAAGATTTATTAATTACAACAGTAATAACATATTAGTCTTGTGTTTGCCTTCTGAATGTTTGCACTAATAAAAAAAACCTGTAAAATCCACATTCCTGTGCACTGCAAGGACTAAACATGAAAATATGCATTCCAAACATCATACTTCAAAGTTAGCAAGTACTCAGAGTAATAAGCTTGGTATTAGGAGACATTATTTCCCAAGACATTCAGAGAGTTCATTTTGCCATCAGTCCTAATCTCTGCAGAACGTGGAAAAGAAGCTCAATTTTGGGCAGTTTAATGCTTCCAAAGAAAAGCACTTTGCAAAAAGGCGTGTTTTGAAACCCTTTTATTTACCAAAGGCAATATTTTTCAGGCACGGTGGACCTTGATGTGATTGATGTGCCACAGCACAACCTCTTTACCAACCCCAGAGCTGCAGTTTGGGTCTCGTGGTGGTGTTTTGGGGATGGTTGTGCACAGAGCAGTGTCTGTGTCACAGCAGGAAAACCAGCCAACAGAAAATGCAGATACAAAAATGCATCCTGGCTCCAAAGTCCATTTTTTAAAGCTTGATTTCAAGAAGTACTGAAGGGAAAATCACTGCAGGGCTATGCATTTTAAATATCAAGCATCAAGGATTTTTTAAAAGCATCTAAGCAGCTTCTGAACATAAATCCACTTACTTCTAAATGAGACTGGTCTCTAGAAATTTTAGGAGGCTTTTCACACCTACTTCAGGAGGTTAAAATAACTTATTTTCATATCTTAAGGAGCAAGATATTAAATGTTAAGTAGCTAGCATGAAGGATCAGTGATAATTGCTCCCCTTAAGTGGATGATTTTTTAGCATTTAAGCAAAGCATTGGATTCTGTTCTCCCGTTGTTCCACGGACCTACCTGAGGAACAAGCTCCTGCTAAAGGCAGGCTCAAAAATTTCACTTGTGAGTCAGCTGGAGCCTGGCAGTGCCATTTGCTCTTCTGTGGGGGGCTGAAGCACCAGTTCTTTGTAGGTTTGGAACTGCAGTTCCACCAGCTTCATCCCATGGCTGATTTTTTGGGTCTAAAATAGGGCAAAAACATAAACACAGCCTGGCATCTCCTCCTGGCTTGGCTTGCACAAGACTGACGTAATTGTACTTTTTTTTTTCTTGCTCGGAGGAACTATTTTGAAGTGATAATGGTTTTCTTGAGGAGATGCTGTGAAGATAAGCATCAAGTATTTATTTCCATAAAAACATCCATTCTCAGCCTTGAGATGAGCACCACCTCCGTTTATTTAAACTGGGAATTTCTTAATAACAGGACTGACTAATGAGCTGCAGGACCCTGCAAAGGGGGAGATGGCACCGACTCCCCTGACTGCTCTGTAATTACAATCTGGGATGAGGGATTTGATCTTGCAGTCATGGGAATTCTGTGTGTGTAACAAAGTGGGGCAGAAACGAGGGTAATTGAAGTTAGCAGTAGGATGGCATTTTATCTTTTTTTTAAAAAAAAACCTATAAATTGGACTTTAACATCTCTAATCACAGACCCCAAGCCTGTACATGGATGTATGACTGGGGCAGTGCAAGAGTGTGGGTCTCCAATGATATTTTCCAGTGATTCTTTAAATAACAGAGGCCTATGGATACAGATTAATTTTTATTTTTTACACTTTAATCACGACTCTTGCTCCTATCTCAGAAAACCAACATGTTTTGGAGGTGAGAAAGGGCCAGTGTTTCCCTTCACCCTTCCCATCCCCGTGGCTTCTCTGGCCTTTAAAAAAATGTGTTTATATTGGATAATTTTAGCTATTCCCCAAATCCAGGTGACACAATCTCTCCTTGGAAATTCAGTCTTGCAAGTGAGATATCCATGTGTCAGACCATTAATTAATCACAATTCCACTCCCTCAAGTAAAATGCTGACTACAAACACATTGAAACAATTTCTGTGTTGTCTTCAAACAGCTGCAATAGCTGCATCCTACTATTTGTGATTGTTAAGGAGAAGGTTGAAACCCCACTGGGAAAACCATAAAAATCTCCAACACTTCTGGAAGACTTTTCCTCTGGATTGGTGATTTTCATCTTCTTCCAACGGGCTGGGTGCACTTCTTTATTAAATATTTAAGTTTTCTTGTTATGGGCTGGGTTTTTGGGAGTTACTGATCTGAGTCCCTGCTCTGCTTCAGGTCTGGAGACCCCAAGCTGGAGGTCACTTCCTGGGACAGGGCATCACTAATTTTTGCACACTGTGTTTTCCAGGGGTTTGAAAAATCTGATTTATTTCAGTGCCTTTACAGGGGAGATCCAAAGCAGCTCTCAGGTCTTTGGCACTTGAGGTAGGAGGAAGAATTGTATTTCATTTTTCTTTCAGAGCAAGAGGAATGTTTTCATTTCCAAAGATCCATATCAGGGAAACTGTTTTCCAAAATCCAGGACTGCAGCTACCTGAGAGTTGTACTCCACTTAATGTAAAGCCTCAGCTCAGCAACAATTAAAGAATCATGACAATTTTTCCCTAACCTGAATTTTAAATGAGTTTAAAGTTAGGTTTTTCCTTTTTCTAATTAATTGCAGGGTCTTTGACCCTATGTTGACTCGTATTAATTACTTCTCCTGGACCATTTTAAATTTAGAAAAACTATTAATCCTGATAAAAGGCATTAAAATTTTTTTCTAAAATATTTTCAGCAATTGAAAAGTTATGGTAAAGCTAAAAGAAGTATTTGGCTTGGCCCACAGTAAAACAATTTCTTTATTTTTGAATGCTTAACATTTAGGACATTGAGGGAAACTTGAGAATGAATGACTGCTCAGAAAACAAATCAATGATTTTAGCAATGGCTAAAATGAGCCATTCTGGTTCTCAGGGAAGCTTTTCTGTTTGTTTTGGTCTCTGAAAGAAACGCTTGGGTGAAACTGGCACAAAGACACAGGAGAGGATCCAGAGCTGCTGAATTTGCAGTTTTAGTCTGAGTTTTAGTCTGAGTTTTAGTCTGAGTTTTCCAGGCTGGTGGAGAGCCATGGAGAGCTGTGTAACATTTTCATGGATGCTCATGCAAACCCTTCATCACCTCGTTTTTTCCTGTCCCCCCAGACAGAACCCTCCCCACTGCCTCACCAAACCAACAGCATTTACACATCAAAACAATAATTCATTTTCAGATTCAGCTCTTGGTTAAAGAGATAAGTAGGGCTTAATTGGCACCCAGTGTAGCTGCTCTGTGCTAGAGCAGAGTGAAGTGGGGTTTCTCAGACGAGGGCCTTGGGCGAGCCCTCTGTCTGGGATGAATTTCTCCCCAATTAAACTCATTTGTTTTCACATTCACATAATGGCACCTGAGATATGCAATGTCTCAACCACTTCCTTCAGCTTTTTTTTTTTTTTTTTTTTTTTTTGGGGGGGGGAATTGTTTAAATCTGAGCTGCAAAGTTATTACAGTAGAACATACCCTGCAAATAAATGTCCAATGTGCTGGAGGATTATCTGATTAAAGAGGTTAAATTATCCTCTTATTACTTTAATAGTTTATCTTTTCTGAGGTTCAGGGAGAATGATGTTTTATTGAAGATAGGCCAAGGGGTGGAGTTTTGCCTCTGATGATTGTTTGGATGGAAGCTGAGCTTGAAGCAGGATCAGGGGTGCCAAATCTTATGGCCTGTTCATGCCAGGGAGGGATTAGGGTGGTAGGAATTGAGGAAGATTTGCCTTCTCAAAGACTTAGAAATTCTACAAAGAGCTCTGCTGAGTCTGGTTTGGAGCTGGTTGTGCTCAGAGGAGGAAACCCAGAAAGTTTAGAACAGAATTCAGAGGGGTTTTGCTAAGCAGAGCCTTCCTACTAAGGCATCTCACAGCAAGACCTAGAACTGAGCAAATCACAGCTCTGTCATCTTCTCAGAAATTTTTAGCCTTCATCTTTTCTATATTTCTAATTCCTGTGGTTACAACTAAAGTGAGGAAAATCAGGCTGATCTGCAGAGAATTCTCTGGTCTGTGGACACCCAGGGCCACGCATTTAAAGGCCCTTGGCTTCCTAAAGCCCACGGGCATTATTGTCCCATTAGAAACACAGTATTTATGGAAATCCCAGGGAGACATTGGTGTAGAGATTAAATTTGTTTTCAAGCTCTTTATTCTGCATTTACTTTCTTGCTGAGAAAGGCAGCACCCTCTGTTAAAACCAAGAGCAACAGACCCTGCTTTGCCTGTTATCTCTCTGTGAAAGTCTGAGATTAGGAACAAAGTCCCAACTTTGGGGCTCTCCTGCTCCATGGGAATGTGCACCCAGCACAGGCTGAATGAGTCTGGAGCACACCAGAGGTTGGGGAGGAACTACAACCTGCTCTCTCCCCTCACAAGGGTCCAAAAACGTGTCTCCCATGGGCAGGGGTGGGATGGCAGATCCTGCTGCTCTGCTGGAAGTTGCACAGGCACCAAGAATGCCAGGAACATCACCCCAGCCCCTCTCAACTGCTCAGTTTTCTTCCACCACAAAACCAAAGAGGATAATTCTGAGTCATCTTTTTTATTGTACTTTGAGACTTCTGGCTGGGGAAAAAAAAACTCAGAAGGGTTTGTATTATTCTCCTCATGAAATATCGTGGTGGGACTCGTGATCTCCTTGCCCTGTTCTGTTGAAATCCTGCATCAGGGGGCGTAACACAAACCTCTGTCCTGGTGGAATGAGAGAAATAATTGAACATGTTCAAATGCTGTGTCAAAAAGTTAATCTTTCTTGCAGTTTGGCATTCCTCTGGATGCTAATAACCACAAGAATTAGTGATGGAAAGACCTGATGTTGCAAGAGCAGTGAGATGGGGGAGCTGTGGAAAATGATCTCTGTCTCCATCAGTAACAGGGAGCAGGGAGGCTGTGACACAGCTGGAATTCAGCTGCAGTTTGGCCATCAGGGCAGATGCACAGCAGTGTTTTCTGCACACCTCACAGGTGTCCTGGCTGCACAGGAATGATGTGTTTGAAATCAGGGTGCTGGGCTGGTGTGGTCTGAATCTGTGCTCCAGCAAAAGGAATCGGGCGGAGCGTCCCTTCCCACCCACCGTGGCTGCAACTCAATGCATCACAACAAACTGCACCTTCATAACAAAAATAAAAAAAATTAAAAAAGAGCAACCATGCAGGCAAGAAGAAGCATCTGCATTTGCTTTGCTGGATCTTTTTTTGTCAGGCATTGTGATCAGGCTGACAGTTAGCCCTGAGGAAAGTTATAAATTCTGCGCTGAATTGCGGTACAATCATTCACCATGGCATTTCTGCCCCCTGGCCATCCTCTGGTTATCCATAATTGTGGCAGATAATGGTTTTTTATGGCTGGAAACATTCTTTGCAGGCACAGGGACAATAACCAGGGCTGAAAATGTAATTAAAGTGAATGGATGAACTTTCTTAAAGAAACAGTGCAGATTATTACTGGAGCTTAACACCTACAGAGCCTGAGGCAAAATGGCAGCATCTGAAAAAACTTGTATAAATTTTAAATGTGGGGCGAGCTTGAAGGTGGATATTAGATTACAGAAGGAAAACTGAGACATTTGATGTAACAGATAACTAAGAGCTTAGATCATCTCCAGAAATATAAACTAATGTAACTTATCTTCCTCTGTCAGTTGGAATATGTTGTTTGTGAGCAGTGGCACCTTGTTTTCATGGACCTGTGGAGAAGTTTGTGGCAGACTTTGTGCAAAAAACATCTCCCTTAAATAATTAGAGTAAGGAACAGATAGGATGTCTTGTCTGTAATACCTGTTTCTTATCATGGCATGAAACAGATTTAATCTGTGGATTAAAGTTCTGGAAATCAGGTTTTATTGAACAGTTCTATAAAGGCACAAATGAATATTAAAAAAGCAGATTTCTGTTTATTGCAGCACTTCTGCTGCAATGTATTCTCTGTTTCTGGTTCAGTCACCTCTTGGGGCAGTGTCAGTTACCTGCAGGAAGTTCCTTGCCCAGAGATGCTCCCAAAATTCTGATAAACATCATTCTCCTCTGTCTGCTGAAAACCAGACTGAGACAACACATTAATTATCATTAACAAAGATTTAATACTTCTTTAAACATTGATAATGTCTTCTGTTATTATTAATTGATCCATTCATGAGCTGATAACAGGCAGTCTAAATGTTAGACTTGGCTCTTATGCTCCTCTCCATCTGGGCTGGAATAAAGGAAAACCTTTATTGTTTTGGGGCCAGAAAGGCAATTTTAGAGGTGCAGGCCCTTCTGAGATGACACTTCTGAGCTGCTCCCAGTTTGCATGCAGGAGAACTGGTTGTGAAATGTAAAATCCAGTTGATTTTTTTTTCCTGTTCTATTTTTAGCTGCCAGGTTTATTCCCACAGAAACACTGGGACAGCAGCAGCAGGAGCAGGCACAGGTGGAACAGCTGATTCCCCACCAACTGCAAATGAAAGCAACTCTCTGTGTGGGATAAAATGAGAACTGGCAAAGCTGCTTTTCTGTGTTTTAAATAACCTTCAGAGCTCAGGGTGAATGATGCTAATGTGGAGCCACAAGCAGTGCAGGCAGCTGCCTTTTGCACTGGTGAGTGAGCCTGGCCTGGGAGTTATGGCTTCAATTCAAGCTGAGTTTTGGAGCCTTGTTGGATGTATTTGGGTTTTCTCAGCAAATTCTTTGCTGTTTTAGTGTGAAAAAGGGAGTCCTGTGAGAAAAATCACAGACCAAAGGGACATAGGGGACCAGGGCCACCAGAACGAGTGAAAACCACTCTGTGTTGGAAGGGGCGTAGGAAAGAGACCTCAGAGAGATTATCTGAGGCTCTGCTAGAAAAAGTTACTGGCAGAAACCTCTGCCCAGCTGGATTTCCTGGTCACCAGTGGGAGAGATCACTTTCTTTCCTCAGGAACAAGAGGAATCCACAGGGATCACAGAGGCTGTCCCAGTGCACTTGTGTCTCTGAGCTGAGATCTCAGTACCCAGCAGCCCTGGTGTAGAATTGGCTGCACGTGGCCAAATTCCATCACCAAATTCTTCAGCAAGAGGGAGAAGGGTGTCAGTGGAAGCAGAATTTGCCCTCAGACCCTTCTGCAAGGATTTCAGGCAGGTTTCTTTTGCCACCCATCATGGTTTTGGCTGCCAGGAGTCCTATAACCTGTCAGAGACTCTGTAAATCTATTCATTTATTTATCCTAGTCTTCAGCTGAAAAATGACCTCAGACATTGCTCCTCTTGCTGCATTTCAGTGATAGAATGAGAGGGAAAATCAGCCAGAAAAAGGTGATTCCACGAACAGAATTCTGAATTTTCTGAGTTTTGGAGAAGAAAAACACCACAGCAGCAGCAGAGCCAGAAGAAAATGGTAGAAAAGCTCTGTTTCATTTTCATCTAATGGCTTTCCTATTACTGGTGCTCTGATCCACCCACACAAAGCACAGATCAGGAATCTGGGCTTGGTAGAAAGTTCTCTGTGATTTAGCTGCTGCTCATAACTCAGACTTTTTTTTCTTCCTCTTGAAAAAGAAGGGAAGAAAAGGGGAAAAGTCAGACAAGATACTGCCAGAAAAAATCTGTGTCCTTTTTCTGTATTAGTACAGCCAACTTATAGATGGCTGATTCACATTATGGCACAAATATCACTGACATGATCCCACCTGACAAGATCATGTGATGTGGCACATTCAACTTAAAGAAAAGAATCTTTTAGATCAGATGTCCTCCATCAATTCCAATTTCCAAGCAGTATAGCTCAAAGAATTTGGCACACGAAAGAAATGCTGGTGTCTGTCTAGAGTCAAACAATTTTGTGTGTTATAGTCTCTGCTCAGGGTAGGGATGAGAAAATGGATTTTTTAAAAATTGCAGTTTTTCAGTGGGGAGTGTTAAGAAACATTTGGGGTTTATTGAGTTTAATTTTTGTTAATAAATGCAAACCAGCACAGGGGAGAGAGCAGAAGCAGCACGAGGCTGAGCAGAAGGTTTCTCTCAGTTAACCAGGCTGTTTATCTACACGTGCAGCGTGTTGCCACATGCTGCTGATTAATACAAACACACGGCTCCTGCCATGAATTTGTGTGCAAATGAAAGTGCTACAGGAATCCTCTCAGCTCAGGAGAACAGAAAGGAAAGGAGGGTTTCAATATTAAGAAGGTAGAAAAATGACAGAGCTTCCAGTTGGCTCCTCTGTCCTGATGGCACTCCAGGTTCTGGTTGTGTTTATTCACAAAGGTGGAACTTGTGACTGAAAAGCTCCATTTGTCAGCAAAATTGTCTTTTTTCTGATAGATGCTTTTGAGAGTTGACTTAATTTATGTGGGAAATACTTTTAAAAATGGTTTTCCTTTCATTTGTGTTGACCATAGTCGTCTGCTGACAAATGAAATCATGATTTTAAAGAAAGAAAAATTGATAAATATCTATCTACAANTTTAGCTGCCAGGTTTATTCCCACAGAAACACTGGGACAGCAGCAGCAGGAGCAGGCACAGGTGGAACAGCTGATTCCCCACCAACTGCAAATGAAAGCAACTCTCTGTGTGGGATAAAATGAGAACTGGCAAAGCTGCTTTTCTGTGTTTTAAATAACCTTCAGAGCTCAGGGTGAATGATGCTAATGTGGAGCCACAAGCAGTGCAGGCAGCTGCCTTTTGCACTGGTGAGTGAGCCTGGCCTGGGAGTTATGGCTTCAATTCAAGCTGAGTTTTGGAGCCTTGTTGGATGTATTTGGGTTTTCTCAGCAAATTCTTTGCTGTTTTAGTGTGAAAAAGGGAGTCCTGTGAGAAACATCACAGACCAAAGGGACAGAGGGGACCAGTGCCACCAGAACAAGTGAAAACCACTCTATGTTGGAAAGAGACCTCAGAGAGATTATCTGAGGCTCTGCTAGAAAAAGTTACTGGCAGAAACTTCTGCCCAGCTGGATTTCCTGGTCACCAGCAGGAGAGATCACTTTCTTTCCTCAGGAACAAGAGGAATCCACAGGGATTACAGAGGCTGTCCCAGTGCACTGGTGTCTCTGAGCTGAGATCTCAGTACCCAGCAGCCCTGGTGTGGAATTGGCTGCACGTGGCCAAATTCCATCACCAAATTCTTCAGCAAGAGGGAGAAGGGTGTTAATGGAAGCAAAATTTGCCCTCAGACCCTTCTGCAAGGATTTCAGGCAGGTTTCTTTTGCCACCCATCATGGTTTAGGCTGCCAGGAGTCCTATAACCTGTCAGAGACTCTGTAAATTTATTTTCATTTATTTATCCTAGTCTTCAGCTGAAAAATGACCTCAGACACTGCTCCTCTTGCTGCATTTCAGTGATAGAATGAGAGGGAAAATCAGCCAGAAAAAGGTGATTCCACGAACAGAATTCTGAATTTTCTGAGTTTTGGAGAAGAAAAACACCACAGCAGCAGCAGAGCCAGAAGAAAATGGTAGAAAAGCTCTGTTTCATTTTCATCTAATGGCTTTCCTATTACTGGTGCTCTGATCCACCCACACAAAGCACAGATCAGGAATCTGGGCTTGGTAGAAAGTTCTCTGTGATTTAGCTGCTGCTCATAACTCAGACTTTTTTTTCTTCCTCTTGAAAAAGAAGGGAAGAAAAGGGGAAAAGTCAGACAAGATACTGCCAGAAAAAATCTGTGTCCTTTTTCTGTATTAGTACAGCCAACTTATAGATGGCTGATTCACATTATGGCACAAATATCACTGACATGATCCCACCTGACAAGATCATGTGATGTGGCACATTCAACTTAAAGAAAAGAATCTTTTAGATCAGATGTCCTCCATCAATTCCAATTTCCAAGCAGTATAGCTCAAAGAATTTGGCACACAAAAGAAATGCTGGTGTCTGTCTAGAGTCAAACAATTTTGTGTGTTATAGTCTCTGCTCAGGGTAGGGATGAGAAAATGGATTTTTTAAAAATTGCAGTTTTTCAGTGGGGAGTGTTAAGAAACATTTGGGGTTTATTGAGTTTAATTTTTGTTAATAAATGCAAACCAGCACAGGGGAGAGAGCAGAAGCAGCACGAGGCTGAGCAGAAGGTTTCTCTCAGTTAACCAGGCTGTTTATCTACACGTGCAGCGTGTTGCCACATGCTGCTGATTAATACAAACACACGGCTCCTGCCATGGATTTGTGTGCAAATGAAAGTGCTACAGGAATCCTCTCAGCTCAGGAGAACAGAAAGGAAAGGAGGGTTTCAATATTAAGAAGGTAGAAAAATGACAGAGCTTCCAGTTGGCTCCTCTGTCCTGATGGCACTCCAGGTTCTGGTTGTGTTTATTCACAAAGGTGGAACTTGTGACTGAAAAGCTCCATTTGTCAGCAAAATTGTCTTTTTTCTGATAGATGCTTTTGAGAGTTGACTTAATTTATGTGGGAAATACTTTTAAAAATGGTTTTCCTTTCATTTGTGTTGACCATAGTCGTCTAGTCTCAAATGAAATCATGATTTTAAAGAAAGAAAAATTGATAAATATCTATCTACAACTTTATTTTTGCAAAAGAATTTAAGATTTTTTTTTTANGTTGTGTTTATTCACAAAGGTGGAGCTTGTGACTGAAAAGCTCCATTTGTCAGCAAAATTGTCTTTTTTCTGATAGATGCTTTTGAGAGTTGACTTAATTTATGTGGGAAATACTTTTAAAAATGGTTTTCCTTTCATTTGTGTTGACCATAGTCGTCTGCTGACAAATGAAATCATGATTTTAAAGAAAGAAAAATTGATAAATATCTATCTACAACTTTATTTTTGCAAAAGAATTTAAGATTTTTTTTTTAATATATTGTGGGGAATTTCCTGCTGTGATGGGAATGGCACAATCTTTCCCACTGTTACCCAAATGCCCATCAAAGACTGAAAAATCCAAGTTTGACAAGGAAAAGACCACACTGGAACAGTCAAATAACTGAAATCACTGAGACAATTTTTGCCCTGCTGTTCCCCATTTGTTTTTTCATCTTTTCCAAAGCTGCTCCTCCAATGAGGGGATGATTTGATGGATGAGGGAGGGAAGGCAAGGGCAGTTTTGCTGAGTGAGTTCAGGGCTGCCAGGTGTCACTGAGGTGTGTGGAGCTGTGGCAGTGTCCATCTGCCACCCCTGGTGTCCCCAAAACTCCCTCTGGAGCTCATGGCTGGGTCACCCTCCCTGCTGAGGCTGCTCCTCCAGCCCCAGGAGAGGCACCAAAATTAGAGGGAATAAAAATGTGCTCAGTGGAAAGGAGAAGAGCCCTGACAGGTCCAGAGCAAGCACCTCTGAGGAGCGAGAGGCAGAGGCAGTGGTGCATGATCCCAGCAGAGATCCATGGCTCTGAACACAGGCATTAACCACAAGTGGAATATAAACCCTTTCATTTGGCTTGGGGTGAAGAGAGGAACAAAACTGCTCCTGGATGTGGTGTCAGAAGGGATCACGTCTGCCTCTGATGTGCTGCAAAGGAAACCCTGCCTGTGATGGAGCCCACAGTTCCTCCGTGTCCTTCGTGCCTTTTGGGCACGGAGAGGGGCAGGCAGCTGCATTCTGAGCAGAGCTCTGATGATGCCAGACAAGAATGGAGACAGGGGAAAGTTCTTTTGCTCTGGGCAGCTGGAAAGAGAGCACAACTTTAGTGCAGCTCGGCCTGGCTGCGTGTGAGGCAGCTGGGGGGTGGCTCAGGCGAGACTGATTCGGGCAGGAGATGGTTCAGGGCTCTTGGTGGTCCAGAGATGAGGCTTTTCTAGGCAGTCCAGGCTTTTCTAGGAAAAGAAAAGAAATGCATTCAGGGCTTCAGAAAATAAAATCCTTAAGCCTGTCTATCTGTAGATACAAGCACTGAAATTAGGGTTTTTACAAAGTGCAGCAATTCCAATGTGTTTTCTGCCTGTGCTTTCTGCCCCAGCTGTCAGACACACACTCAGCCAGGTTTGCTCACCCTGTTTAGGTGTGCAGGGTTTGTGTCCTCACTTCCCTTCCCATGGTTGGAACAAACAGCAGCAGCTTTACCTGCCTCAGAAAGATGCTGCAAAACCTTGGGAACTGAGAGAGGTTGTGCTTTAGGGGTGCTGAATAAGTGAAAAAAGCTTGGCAGACGTTTTTCTGACCGTGTTTCTATCTCCTCTGGCGCTTCCTTTTAGAGAGAGAAAGCTTGCAATCAAAAGAGTTAAATGAGTTAAACGTTGCAAGAAATGCCTATTTCAACTCTACGTGCCCTAATTTAACTGCTGAAAGTTTCTTTGATCTTTTTTTTTTTTCAGTTTAGCTTTAGTAGGAGAAACTTGTGCCCAACAACAACACTGCAATGTGGCCAAGTCTCCAGGTAATTTGTTCAAAGTAGAAAAGCAACGAGCAAGGGTGCAGGAAAAACTTCAGTAGGATCTGATGTTCATCATGGAAAGGTTTTTATTTGTTTAAATTGGTTGTGGGGTGGTCAATATATAGATCTCGACCCAATCTTTCAAGGATGGTGCAGTCTGTGGGTGTTTCAGCTGTAACATGTGATGCCAAGTTTGTGGAAAGGGTTTGCCTTGGTTTGTGCAGAAGATGAGTGGTTAATTTTAATAGCAGCAATCATAAATGAGTGGTCATTTAAAATTAAATGAAAATTTAAATGAAAAAATTATTCTGAGCTAGGCTTATTTCAATTAATCATCCTTTAGAAAAATATTTATGTTTTCAGCTAGCTGCAAGATCCTTACAGTAATTTCTGGGGAAAAAAAATCTCTAATATTTATTTTTAATGGTACATAATTGTCTTTCAAGAGACTTGGTTGTTTGGTTTGATAGACAAAGAATCTAATTTAGAAATGTTTGCAATAAGAAACTTCTTCCTGGCAAATTCAAAACATTTCCAAAGAGGAGATCACCACGTGCTTGTCAGTGCTTTAAACCTTTGTTGTTTGGATTGGAGGATTTTTAGGGAAGGTTGCAGGGGAAGAGAATTAAAAGGGAAATGTCAGAAATGTTCCTGATAGTTCTGTGCATCATTAGAAAAATTAACTGTCGCTCTCTGGGGTTTGAATGGAGCTCTCTGGACACTCAGACATCTGCACCAACGAGCCTGATGCACCCTGACACCCAGCAGACCTCATTCCTTCACTTCCAAAAACTCACAGGGGAAAAGCTGCAGGGGTCCACAGGGAATTGCCACAGAATCCCAGTGTTTGGAGGGAAGGTGAGGAATATCCTACATGGGATCCTGTTGTTCTGGATGCTAAAGTCGTGCTTGCATTTCAGTGAATATCAAAAATAATTTGTGTGTGAGGTTAAACAGCAGTAAAACCGGTGAAAGGGAAGGTTTGTACAGATATCTGATATTTTATTCTGCTTTTCCTTGTGCAATTCCAACACTTTATTCAGACAGAGAGCAGATGCTGGGGGAAGCATCCCTGTGTGCCTGCCCTGGCCAAGACTTTTTCAGGGCAGCCATTCTGGGGCTGGAACAAGATTCAAGGAGAGAAATGTCTTTGATAAGGAATATTCTGGTATCAGCTATTGGTCCATGCAAGCTGCATGCAGCTGTGATTTTACTAATTACATGGATTGTGCAATTTAACATTTTTTTAATAAAGTTTGCAAAGCACTTGTGAAAGGGTCCAGGGAAAAGGGAGGGAGTGTGTGAAAGCAGCTGAGAAAAAAAAAAAAGTCTTTAACATCTACGTAATTTATAAAGTCCTTAATTGGAACCTCTGAAGTGAAAAACCTCAAGATTAAAATATTTCATTACTGTAGAGATAACAGCAGGGATGGAAAGCAGGGAATGAGAACACTGCTCTGGATTCTGTTTCTCCTATGTAGTTTCTATATTTTCTGACTTTAAAAGTTGCAATACCTTTTTACACTTGTTGGCAAAACTGCAGCTCAAAGTGATTTCTTCCCTTTATTATTTCTTAAACTTTATGCTGCAAAAAGCAAAACCTTTCTGGATGTGACTGTGCTTAAAGCTCATTGCAATATTTAGGGGAAGCAATCACAAATTCCAGCCACAGCTGTGTATATAATTACTTCTCTGAACTGGAAGGAGAACTGGGAAGAAAATGGGTTGGTCTGAAATCAGGTTTCATTTTTCTTGTGTTTCCTTCCCAAATGTTTCAGTGCTTTGTTGTGTTTAGTGTTGCAGTGCTTTTCCTGCTGCAACAAAACCAAAAACCCTAAAAGACAAAATAGACTAGAAAAGAAAAGAAAAAAAACCATACATTACAATGGATGAAAAACTCTAAGCTAAATGAGAGGCATTGTTTCCAATCTCTATTATAATCCTTAAATTTGGTTCATTTTAAAGTGAAAAAAGCTGGTAATGCCCTCCACTGCCACTGATTTCTCTGAAAAACGAGAGGAGTCTGATCATTGTAAAATGATCATAAAATAGCAAAGCACTTCTTCATTGTTCAGCCAACCAGGAATTGTGTCTGCAGGTAGAATGATGTTGGATTAAATCTAAATTCTCTAGAAACATTTCTGGGCACTGAGGATAAAACTGTCAGCAGCCACGGTGCTCTCAAGCACCTGTAGTGCCCAAATACTGCATCAGCAGAGCTGGGAAGGAGGAAAGAGCACTCTGATAAAAGCCAAGAGCTGCATTTCTTGTTAGACTAGAGAAGACCTAAAAGTGCAGGGAAAAAAAACCCCAAACTTTAAAAGAGTTGACTTTTTGCTTCTGATTATCTAAGGTGCTGTTCTTCCCTCCCAGGGAATCCCACATCTCATTAAGAACATCTCCCTGCTGCTGGAGGTGGCCAACAACCTCATTTCCTGTGGGGTGGGTGGGCTCACACCCACCAGAGCAGCTCTGGGGGCAGGAGGAATTCCTGTGGCTGGAATTGGGCAGCTGTGGGTGGAAACTGAGCATCTCCCCTCTGCAGAGTGGGGCCTCTGGGAGCTGCAGCTCCCCTTGGGCCTGCTGGAGGGGGTTGTGGCTGGATGAGCTGTGGGTTTGGGGATTTCTGTTTGCAGCCCCTCCACTGAAATCCACTGAGCTGTGCTGTCTTGTCTTTCATTTGTGTTTTTATTATCCTTCCATGCAAGGTTTTGTCATAAAGTGTCGTTGCCCAGGAGGCAAGTTGTAGATGAGGAATGCTCTGGTTGCTTTACTTCAACAGCAGAGTTTGTGCAGGAGTCCAGAAGGTGACAAAGTGCTGGGGTGTGTTTGAGTGAGTTTTGGGTGCTGTGGATGCTCTGGGGAGGGAGCTGAGCTGCTGGGTGAGCAGAGCCTCACACCGTGGGGCCAAGCTCTCCTGGAGTCTGGAAAAGCACTGGGATGCAAAGCCCAGATTGCCACTTTGGGGTGTCAGTGGGTTTGATTTCCCACAAAGGGTATCCCAGGTTTTCCAATGGAATTCTGCCTTCTTTATGAAAACCTCAATCTGTGTATAGGGAGCCCCCCACAGTCCCCCTCTCCCTCCTGCCCTGCACACATCCCTGGCACTGAGACTGGCAAATTTATCCACAAAAGATGGGCTCCCTTCCACGGGGGACACTTGGTGAATTGGTCCAAGTGAGCTGCCCTGCAGAGCCCCAGTGAGGCTCTGGATTTGGGGGCAGCTCTGCTCTCCCCTGCTGAAGTTCTGCTTCAGCCTGACTTGAACCCAACTCCAGTTTTTAGGTCACCCTGCTGTGGGGTCGTGTACTCTGGTCTTCACTGTTTTGTTTGGGAATTGTGACATCCACTTGGAAACCTTGAGGCAACAGCAGCTGACAGCCAATTTCTTTACTGATAGAACTGAGGGTGTATCCAGACTGGGAGTCAGTTAGATAGCCTATGTAATTTTATGTATTAATTAATTATATACATTAATTCTGAGTGTGTAAACACCGAAAGCTAACAATGGTCTGATTTAAGCTTCTGGCCTGGGTCTATCTTCATTAAAAACTTCTGACTGTAAAGATCTTTGTGATGTCTGTGCAGTTTAGGAGCTCTCAGGAGCCAAAGCATCCAGCACCAGCTTCCAAGAAAACCTGTTCTTTTTAGAGCTGAATTTTTGGAAATATATTTGAGGGAACAGGGGAAGAGAACAACGCAGTTCTCTTTGAATGAAGTGGGGAACTCTGCAGCACATAAAGAACCTGGCAGGGGTCCATGAAAATTACCATCAGAGATAAAAGGGATCTAACCATTGCTATGCTGGGAGAGTACAGTGGAGCCCTGATGTTGGGCTTTTGGCAGGTCCAGGCAGAAGACAAATGCTTTTAGTGATGCACAGCCCAGGCAGAGCTGGCATCTCCTCCTCTGGAGCTGCCCTGCCAGCTGCCTCAGCCACAGACGGGATCCCACAAACGTGTACAGTCAAGGATGAACAATGGGAAAGGTGAAACGCATTCCAGGGGCTCAGGAAGAACAGCAGGAATGGGAAGCGTTGCTTTTAATGCCAGTTTGGTTTTTCTGCATCAGAGCTACAGTGGAATGGGGGGAACTGAATGGTCCTGGGCACGGAGAGAACTGGAGGTGCTGGGTGTTGTCTGTCCATGCCGTGAGTGGGCAACCTCATAAACTCAGCTCAAATCACTGAGCCTGCCCATGAGACCTGAGCTCAGGCTGGCTGCCAGAGAATGTGAGGCTCCCTGGCTGGGTCTGCCTCACCAGAGTGACAAGGAGGGACAGTGAAGGCTCATGTGGAGGTGCTGATGGTGCCCAGTGGGCACCTGGGGCTGTGCAGAGCCTTGGCTCGGCCTCAGAGGAGGGATGTGCCCTGCTGGGTGACCATGGGCAAGCACCTTACCTTGATCCCCAAAGTACTCACTGGTTATAAACTCAGAGGTGCTGGAAGGAGTAATTAATCTGAAATACCTCCAGGAACCACTTTAAACATGAAAAGTGTCGGCTCAAATTTGTTGTAAAATGAGGTGACAAATCATTTGAGCAAATGTTGAGTACCTGTCATAAGACATCCTCTCATAAGAGTGAGAATCTTCTAATAATCATTAGCAGCTTATTTGCATGGAGTTTTCCTGCATTTGATGTGAAATCTTGTTTGGCTGGATGCAAGGAAGGCTAAGTATGTGCTGAAAGCCAGTAATTTGATTATCTGCACTCTTTCTGTCTAGTTACATGATCCTTGAGGAGTCCTTTATTAAACCCCATTTAGAAAGAGTTGCTAAACCTTGGTGGAATGCCAACCATGCTCATATAATCTGGCCAGTGAAGAGTAGGTGCTTATTGAACAGAAAAACTTTAATCTTGTTAAGAGTGGATACAAGAGGAAACGGTAATAACTGGGTTGAGCTGAAACTGTCGCTCAGACAATGAAGGTGGCACCTTGGCTGCGGTGTGGACACACCTGTCCTTTTTCATACTGAAAAACTCCGCTTTCATGTAGGATAATCCTTAATGGATGGGATTCCAGGAGAGCTTTTCACAGGTCATAATTATCCTCCATGCCAGCAGTTCCTGAATAGGCATCTTGGTCACTTCGTTTGCGTGCTCTGTAGCTCCCATTTGTTTCCTCCAAAGGGGAGGGATTCCTTTGAGGCAAGATTGGTTAGCAGTTTCTACCCTTCAAAAGCAATTTTTTAGAGCCTCGATAGATGCTGTGCAAAGTCGTAGATGGCAATAAAATGGTATCTAAAATAAGATGTGCTCGTGGCATTTTGTCTGTACGTGTTAGGGTGCGATTGAGGAGGCCGTGTGATTTGGGGGCATTGGGAGGAGCTGGGCAGTGAAAAGAGTCCCCTGTAGGGAACCCTCAGTGCCAAATGTGAGAGCTATGGATGGGGACAAGTGTCTGCAGAGCTGGGCCACGTTCCTTCTGGGGCCAGAAACTGCGGGAAAGCCACGCTGAAATAGCTGGGCTGAGAGTGGCTGAGAGCTACGGGTGCTCCCAGCGAGAGGTTTAATTAGGGTGGGGAATTCGGGCCAAGTAACAGCACAACAATGCTGAGAGGAAAACGAGGAGATCTGTTCTGATGAGTTTCATTCTGTTCTGGGAGTTTTATTTCAAGGCTGAGCCAGGGCAAATCCTGCAGCCTGAGGAGGTGCAGGCAGGAGGGGACTCTAGGAATCGAGGGGACTCTGTGGCATTGCACACACACAGCGAGAGCAGCTCACTGAGTTTGGATATCCACACTCCCTGTTACTGCCTCAGCACCACCCTGAGAGCAGTTTGTGCCCAACATTTGCAGCCTCAGAGGGGATGAAGCCACTGAGAGGGAAGGACTCACCTCCCTTGGCTTCAGCCAGCCTCCAGCCTCGTGAGGTCCATTCTGTTTTGGAAAAGACCACGGTAAAGTCACAGCTCCCTCTGCTCTTTCTGGGGGCTCTGTGCTGTTTCTGTGTCCATCACAAGCTCCAGTGACCATTGGAGTTGCTGTGGCTCTGCATTTTCCCTTCCAAGAATGAGTGGCTGACATTCATGACAAGGTCATGTCTGAGCATGGACTGATTAAATCTCATAATTATTTTAAGCACTAATAGAAGTAAGGCTCTTATTCAGTGGTAAAAATGAGCTTTCTCCCTGGAATGAGGAAAGACTAAATACTCGTAATTGTTTCTATAAACCATTAGGCAGAACATTTGATAGAAACCCAGTTGTGAAATTAGACTCTGTCAGTACCTTTTCTGGTCTCATTTTACAATTATGTGCATTGACATCTGTTATTGCTAATTACTTCTTCAAACTTCAGCAATGATCTCTTGCACTTCCTGTAAGAAATGCTGAAAGCTTTTAACAAACAAATTAATTATGTATAGTCTTGGATGCAAATTAGCCCAATTAGTTGTAGCATTGATACCTTCTTCATGTAAAAAGAAAAAAGAGAAAGAATGATCATATACATATTTATAAGTACCTTTTTGACAGATGATGGTAGGTCATGATGAGGAATTCGTTGAGATTTATGGGATGACTTTTTAAAAATGACAAACCAAAGTAACAGTCTTGTGAAAATGTGTTGACTTCACAAAACATGTTGATTATTTAAAGATGGTTCTTGCTGGGAGAATCAGAGTAAAGTGATTGTTATTCTCCAGTCTAAGTGACACCTTAACTAGACAGGATAGTGTTGCACTGTGTGACACGAACTTGTAATGGATATCATTGATCGAATGTAGGGTTTTTTTCAGCATTTCATCCTAAATGTATTTGAACTTCCCCCATTTGGGATGGAAATGGTCTGCAACAAAAGGACTTGAAATCTGACTTACAAAATCTGTGATTTAGGAGAGGGGAGACAACCATGTCAGCCAAAAGGCCACTTCATGGCCCCTCAAACACCACCCTGCCTGGCTTTTCCTTTCAGCAAATTCACCTCCCACCCATGGATTAGGTCAGCATTTCCCAGGAAGAATAACTTGCTCCATCCACACACATTCCTACGGAGTTCAGTCCTTCCCTTCCAGCTTTCCCCTCTGAAAACATGCGACTTATTGACTGAATCAGGATTTTTTTTTTCCCCCTTCCCTTTCAATTGTTGCCTTTGTTTTGTTGCACGGTGAGGAATGCAAATGACAAATGTTCTGCGGTTGGCTTTGGAGGGTTGGTCATTGCAGGGAGCGGGTGTGGCGGTGGCCACTGCCTGGAATGTGTTGGGAACTTCATTCCCCTTCTGACTCCTCTGCCCAGGTATTTCATTAATCCCTGCCAGGGCAGCCCGTGGGGAGTTACAAAACTGGGACTGCAGCCTTTCTGAAATGCCAGTTCCAGGAAATAACTGCTTTGCTTTCGATCTGCAGCTTCCAAAATTCCAGCATCAACCAAGTGCTACAGAGGGACACGTTTTTTTTTTTTTTGCATATATCATTTCTGAGATTACATTTGCCTGCCACTGAACTGTTTGAAATCGGCCATAACTTGTGCTTGAATATGTCAAAGAAAGAAAAAAAGTCATGCTTTGTTTGAATATTTTTTTCCCTAATGGGGCAGAGTAAAAAAAAACTGTGTTTGCATGTTTTGTAACTCCAAGGCAAAACTCTTTCTCCAAGAGTGTTTCAGCAGAGGGATGGGAAAGAAATTGCACTCTACATTTTTGGTTTTCAGAACTTCAGTGTTTGAGGTTTTCTCACAACTGTAAATCAAGTTGCAGCTTTTGTGATTTTTTTTTGTGTGAAAAAATATGAATATTATTTGAAAAACTATTTTTGATACTGAGATATTTCAGTGAGAGAAATGTTTGACAGAAATGTTTGACAGAAACTGTTGGGGACAGTGTGAATTTAACCACAGAGACAAGCTGCAGAAACTGGCTGTGGGGAAACAGCATTTATTTCATGGTGTTCCTCACAAAGATGGGGCATTGCAAATTTTCCACTCTCTAAAAGTAACAAAACAAAAGCTGACTGGGGTGAATATCAATATTTGCTTTTTCACCCCACTGAGATGTTGTGAAATTTTGTTTTCAGTTTTGTAACCAGCAAAACTTCGCTCTAATAAGCAGAAATGAAAAGTCAAGTCCAGTGTCAGGTATTTCAAAAAGACCAGTTTGGGAAGGGAGGGTTACAGGTTTGAACTCTTCTTTTATTTTATTTCATTAGGTTACCAAGTCAAATCAATGAAAATAAACCAAACTGAGTGCAGTCACCCTGTGCAATGCAGGCAGAGAATATGGGCACCCACTGGGTTTGTGTGAGGGATCTGTGGAAATGAGGAGGGGTTTGGTTTTAATTTTTTAGGTGCTGGGCTTTAAAATTCCCAGTGTTTCTACAGATGGGAGCATTCAGGGATCTCCCTGATTCTGCAGCAGTTTTTGCCAGACCAAGGGGTGTGTGACACACCTGGGAACCAGAGCAAGCTCCAGCCCTTGCCTGTGGTTTGTCCTGGTCCAGACTCCATCGTGTCCTTTACTCAGAGCCTCTGTGAGGAAGTGATGGGGCCAGAGCAGGGACAGCCTCTGAGCTCCCACGTTCCCATTTGGAGGGGGCAGATTTGCCAGAAAATTTGCAGGAATATCACAACTTCGATTGGGAAAATGTCTCAGGGTTGAGGTATTAGCTGGGATTTGTAGTTCAGGATGGGCAGTCCTGCACTAATCACTGCAAATGCAGGCACTGAGGGGTTGGGAGGGGCTGGGAGGAGGGAACTGAGCCTGAATTTTGGTCGTGTTCATCCCGGGTCCAGGTCCCAGCAGAGAGCCCAAAGTCCTCAGCCTGAACTGCAAACCCAGTTTCTTTTCTCCCCAGCTGCTTTGTTTGCTCTTGGAATTCTGCCTCATGTTTTCCTAATTATTCCAGTGCAATACTCAACCCAATGGTTGCACGAGGAAGCCGATCATAACGATTTAAACACTTCTACAAAAAACAGATTAGCAGATTAGTGACTGCTCTGGAAAATGTGCAGCAGTGCTTGAAAATTAATCCTGCTCTTAATGCAGGGGAAAAAAGCCAAGCAGGCCTGTTATTAGTGTTTCCTATTTAAAATACACTTCAATTTCTGATTTTAAAATTGCAAATGCTGTAAGAATATGGTGAAGTACGTGTTCTGAAGAAACCTCTTGAGGTTTCCTTTAGCTAATTATTTACAGTATGAAGATCTGGCATAACAGGTACAGGCATCCTGGCGATTATGTATGAACATAATCATGGCCTGTCAGATGTTTTTAATTAAGCTTTCCCCAGTCTGAGTGCTCTGAATGGTGATGAGCATTAACATCCTTCAGCAGAGCAGTGCACAACTTCCTTGCAGGCTGTGACCGTGTGCTGTGCTCGGTGTTAAAGCTTTGAAGGGTGGGTTTGGTTTGAAACTGGGTGAAGTGAGGTCCTGTATTTGTGCCTGGGTGATTCCTGCTCCCAGCTTTAAGCTTCTCTCTGACTGTAGACTAAACCAGGTATGAGGAGCTTAAAGCTTCTCTCTGACTGTAGACTAAACCAAGTATGAGGAGCTTAAAGCTTCTCTCTGACTGTGGACTAAACCAAGTATGAGGAGCTTAAAGCTTCTCTCTGTAGACTAAACCAGGTATGAGGAGCTTAAAGCTGGGAGCAGGAATCACCAGGCACAAATACAGGACCTCACTTCACCCAGTTTCAAACCAAACCCACACTTCAAAGCTTTAACACCGAGCACAGCACACGGTCACAGCCTGCAAGGAAGTTGTGCACTGCTCTGCTGAAGGATGGTAATGCTCATCACCATTCAGAGCACTCAGGTTCTGCAAGGTGAGCTCCAGTGTGAGCTCCAGTGCCAGCTCCTGGCCCTCCCTTGTTCTCAGCAGTGCTGCACAAGTGCTGCACTTGCTGCCTGGTGGAGGGGTTGCATGGAAGTGGAAATAATGTGGAGAGCTGAGTGAAAGGCTTAATGAAGACACAAAATACAGGAAAGTGAATTTTCTCCCCTCCATCCAGCACTGATGAGGACACATCTGGTGGGCAGTGTCAAATCCAGGGAACCCCAGAGCAAGGAAAGTTTTGGCAAACCAAAGCAAGGCAAGCCCAGGGCAGCAAGGCTCAGAGGCTGGTCCTGCTCTGAGCAGGAGGTGGGACCAGATGAAATGCAGAGATTCCTTCCAGACTCAGTGTTCCATAGTCCTGTAATTTCTCATGAGAGGTGAGGGTATTACTTTACCTAAATAATTCTGTTTCTTAATGTGCTGAGAGTACTCAGACTGTGTTGGAGTTTTTCTGTGTCCTCAAAGCAATTTATTGGTGTCTCAAATCAACATAGAGTGAGGAAATAGATTGTTTATGTGGTGATTAGGGATGACATCTCTACACCTGCACCTATACATAGGTACAGAGAAGTTTTCTGCCCAGGAAGAAGGATTAAAATATAACATTGTTGCTTTTAATCTATAATCAGTGGGCTGTTGCTGGCTGTATTAGCAAGGATTTTATCCTACAAAAGGCCTGTGGGAAGTGGCTCCTTGACCTCACTAAAAATTCTGTGTGTTCAAAACCAAAAGTATGGTTTAATACCCGGGAAAACTGTCCTGGGATATGAAATATATCAGAGTGGTATCTCCTGCTAAAGGATGTGGTGGAGGGGCATTTCTTTTATGCTCCCCCAAAATTCACCTCAGCAATAGAACACAGGTAACTGAGCACAGCCTTTCCAGCTGGAGGGCAAAGCCTCAGCAGAAGTGCACCACAATAACTAAAGCAAGCACTTTGTTTTCTCCAGTTGACTTTCAAACACCACTTACCCCATGGCCCTGCTTCCCTTGCTCCCTTAGGGGCTGCCAGTCACAGTGCCCTGTGTGAAGGTATTTATTAAGGAAGTTATTCTGAGAGAAGAGGGCTCAGCTGACCTGAAATGTGGAGTTTTTTTATTTCTTTCTATCTTCCATCATCTGGGATCTAAGCAAATCCAGATCCACAGAGCTGTACAAACCTACAGAGAGCCCCTGGAGCTCTCCTGTGCATCCAATCCAGAGTGTCCTCTTTGTTTTCATTTTGCTTTTTCTTTTTCCTTCTCACTCTTTTTTTTTCCTTTTTCTTTTTTTTTCCCCTTTTCCCAGAAGAGCTGGGGAGGGGGTTGTGTGTCCTGCTTTTTAAAGAGGCAAACTTCTGGCCATCTGCATGTAAAACAGGTTGTTGCTTGCATGAATATCTATGCGTGGTCATTGAGGAATGCTCATGCATTTCCCTGTTTTGTGTACAGAACTGTGTGAATTGCAGGCAATTTAGGGCAGGGAGTGCAATCCTAAAGCATTACTGCACAAAGCACAGCAGCTCAGCTTTTGTCCAAAAATGAGCTATGTAAATAAAGGTAATGCTGGCAGAGATGATGAAATTAAGATTGGCAAATAATGAGTAAAATTATTTACTTGACTACAAAGAGAAGCTGGATGAGAATCTTATCTGGGAAACGAATGTAAATCCTCAGATTCCATTAGAGATACATCAGGGATTGGTGACAGCTCCCAATCCAATCCATTAAATATCCATATTAGCCCTGAAAGGGGCTGCATTACAAAGATTCTGTGTAGGGCTGGTTACACCGAGTCCTCACTGGTACAATAAAAAAAATCTTCTATTACTTAACCACTTCCTGCAATCATCATCTGCCACTGTAACTGTTTGAAATTAGCTGAACAGGATCCTCTTTTTTGTTAATTTGCTTATGCTTATAATTGAGGGAAAACCATTCTTTTTAAAAACTAGTTAGTTTTCAACTTCAAGCCAAAACCTTGCCATTATTCAAATGAAAGAGCTGAGATAAAATATTTTCTATTTTATTCAGTATCAGCTTCTTAAGTATTTAAATTTTTTTTTAACAAATGCTTAAAAACATAACTCATGCAAACTTGTGATTATGTGCTTTCACAGTGATTTGTAATGTCAAAGTTTTGGAAAAATTTTATTTGCATTCTTGATAAAGTAAATGCTGTCTGTTATTATACCTGTTTCTGCTATATGGAAATCACAGTGCTTAAACAAACTGCATTATGAAAAACATGTGTTTTGAGAACCTGTTATCTAAAGATATTTAATTTCCATTTAGAACACTAGCTTTAAAATTAATGACTCTGCTTCAAAATGCAAATTCCCCTTCTCTATTTCAGGCAGACAAACCGAAGTTCACTGACTCCTGAAATATCGCTGCTTTGTCCCAAGAAAGCGCTGTCTTTTTAAATCTCAGCTCTAATTCCTCTTTGATTTTGCATCAACACCTTAATGGGGAAAAAATTCGCCACAAATCAGCATCTGATTAGCCCAAATCATCCCCTCCTAATCCCCCTCTGGAAAAAAAAAAAGAAAAAAAAAAAGCCATTTGCAAAGTACTGTTGTGCGCCGATGTAGCATCTTTGTAAATTTAAAAACCCAGGTGTATTGATGAAAATACATCGAGCATTTTAATTAAAACCCATAAAATTGTTGGACATCTGCTCCGAATTGTTCAACATTTTAGTGGTTAACAGATTTCGTGCACCTAGATAATGAATTACTCGTTATTATTGGCATAAATAGTAGCTGTGGGGCTTTTTATAGCAAGATCAGAAGCCTCTTTGTGCGAGCTCTGGCTTACTTTATAGTCTTTTGGCAGATGCCTATTAGAACCAATAAGTTTAGCTAAAAAAAAAAAAAAAAGAAAA
>VWYE01016857.1:359978-372089 GCA_013398995.1 Alaudala cheleensis
TTTTTTTTTTTTTTTTTTGCTTGTTCTTTCTGCTTTTTCAGATGATGTGAGCTCTGCGCTGGGAGCTACAGCTCACAGATGAGAGCTCTGCTGCTCCTGTGTCTGTCACAGATCCCTTGGAGGAAGGCAGCAGGACATGGGGTGCCCTGAGCTGACAGATCTATGCCAAAGTGTCAGCGCTGGGCGCTTAAAATCCCAGGGTCCCTGATGTGAACCTTATTTTCTGGGGTTAACAACATGGCACTGATGTACCGTGGGTGGTGGGAGGAGATGGAGGTTTGATCTGTGCAGAAGTGCCTGAATTTTAGCACATTTACCTTGAGCTGTGATTGAACAGCACAAAATCCCAACGCAGCACGTGGGGGCAGTGAAGGAACTGAGAGGGAATTGAGAGTTATCACAAAGCTGGAGTCAGAGGAAGATGAGCCAAGGGCATGTCCCTCTTTCTCTGAGCCTCAGGGATCACCGACATCCCAAAATTCAGCTGGGGTTGCTAACCAGGGGTCATAATGTGAGAGATGAGTGCTGGGACTGCTGCTGCTGCCAAAATCGTGCTCTCTCCATCCCCTGGGTTACCTCCCCACACTGAAAAACCCAAACCCAGACTCTTCTCCTGGATGTCAGGACTTTGAATCAACGCTTTCTGCTTCATGATTGCAGGATAAAACCAGCTCAGTGCTCCCAGAGGGCAGAGGTGGCTGTGGGGACTCTCAGGTGTGGAGCAGTGGCAGCTGCTGGAACAATTTCATTCCTGAGATTCAAGTTGCAAAGCACATCTGCAGCTCACAGCAGCAATTCCTGCCATTCCTGGTGTCCAGGAAAGCCTTGAGAGGTGTCCAATATCTGGCACTGGGATACCAGCACTGATTGTAACTTCAACCCCTCCGCGTTTTACAGATGTAGGTTAAATTACTAACAAAAAATCTAGTGGCCAGAAATTAACACTTTGCTGCTGTATGGGTAATTACTTATTAATCTAAGCATGTGCTTATCCTTCTTCAGCAGTGCCAGATTCCATATGGAATTTGTTTGACCTATTTGCTTTTAAAACCGAAATTATTTAATTTTTTTTCTTTTTTTTTACTGCATCTGTGGGAATGTTAATGGACCCTTAATAGGCAGATGGAAGTGTTTGCAAACCATCTTATTTGTCTTATTTTCAGTGCTGTGGTTTATCAAGCAGCTGATGAGTAAATTGAAAAGCCATTCTGTGTGTACACAGATAATTTTAATCACAGTATGTACTGAGCACTTCAGGCAGTGATGTTTTAGAGTAATTTGCTGTCTGATAATTGGGTTTTCAGGTAGGAATGGTGTAAATATACCCAGATCCAGGTAAAATGTCACCAAGCCTCGTGTCCATGTTGTAGTGTCAGCAGCAGTTTCAACCTCAGCACTCTTTTCAATGGCTCACTCCTCCTCTATATCTCATCATTTCATGATTTTTGGGTTTTTTTTTCCTTTCTGTAAAGGCAACCCAAGTAACAAGGTGGACCTGTGGATTTTATACATAATATTCTGGAAATATTTTTCAAAACCTTTGAAACAGCTTATTAAAACTCAGAATATTTCTGCCTATTTCTTACCTGAAGGATTATTTTATTTATGTATTTTCTAGTCATGGAAAAAACAAAATAAGATTGGGGAAATCTTGTGAAATTGCCAGAAAAGTGGGATTCCTCTCCATATTTAACAGTGAATGCTTTGGAACAAGCATTGTCTGTCCCAAGAGAAGGAAATAAAGGCAGTGCAAGCATTTCCACCTGATAACCTGTGAGTTTTCAGGGGCCAGAACAGCAAAATTGGGCACTGGCAGCAATTCCTTCACAAAACTCAACTCATGCTCCAGTTCCATCAGTCCAGAATTCCCAGACAATTTTCCTGCAGCTTTTGTGTTTGAGAGCAATCCACAGAGCTGTTCTTGTGTTCTGCTGGGTTCTTCAGGGGCTGTGTTTGGTTTTTGTTCTGGGGGGTTGTTTTGTGATAATGGAAAAGGCAGAGTGGTGCCTGTGACCCAGAGGAGTTTGGAGAAGGATTTGAGGTCACGACAGACAAGCTGTGCCACAGAACTCCTGCTGGGGGAAGGCAGGATGTTCTGTGCAAGTTTAAGTGCATCTTATATTAGGATGGAGCCTTGCAATGCCAATATAAATAAAGTTAGCAGGGCTGCCAAAGAAAACAGTCTTCTTCTTTATTAGTCAACCTTTTCAATTCTAATTAATTTTTTTTTATATGAAAAAAAAAGCCAGCTAATGGCCCGTAGCTATGGGATGGGAAGATAGGGCTGAGCTAATGGGAACATCATTACAAAAAGTCAAATGCTGTGTAAAAAGGGAAGATAGCAGAGGTGAAGCGTGTTTGGCACAGGTGCTTTACAGCACCCATTAGCTCTGAGCTGCTCAGATGGGTCTTGACTGGTTCTCCCAGAAACTCTGGCAACTTTCTCCTTCTCTGTTTTGGGAGAAACAAGTGCCTGGGCTGGGCTGTGAGCACGGGGCTGTCACAGCCCCTCTCGGAAGCAGGGCTTGAAAATCAGGGCTTTGGTGGCCTCGGTGTCACCTCAGGCTTTGGAACACTCCCACAGGGACTTCACTGCAAGTCAGGAAAAAAAAATCGTGTCCTCCTTGGAACCCTCAGAGCTCTGGGCTCTGCTGCTGACCCACAGCAATCCCTGGCTGCAGGAGCAGCTTGGGAACATCCACAGCAGCCAGAAACAAGTCCAGCTGGATGTTTGAAGCCTCCCTCACATGGCATCAGGGCGCTCCTAGCTGGGTTCATTTGCCTTTTGGGAAAACAGGGGATTTGGCCACATGCAGCTCCAAGCCACAGGACTGCCTTGCTTCCACTTATCCTGGCCCGTCCCTGGCACGCTTTAAAGCTGCCCAGCTTAATAACTGTTAATTACCACTGGGCACCAAAGGAAGCTTGGGCTGCTCTTTTGTGATGATATTACTTCTCCATCTCTTGCCAGTGCAGCATCTTCTGAGTAGAAGAAAAGAGAATTATGTGGGTCTTAAATCCCTTTGCTTTCTGAGCTGCAAAAAGATGAAAAATGTCTTAATCCTTGCTGGACACACAAAACAAATCTAGAGGTGTTTATGCCCTCACTGCTGGTTTTTCCTTCCCAAGTGCAGTCTCCCCACGACCCTTCTGCTTCACCTGGTGTTTATTTTCAAAGCATTTTTGCCTCCAGCTGTCCCTTGCCTGCTCTGCCCCTCTGTGTCCCCAGCAGCCAGGTAACCACTGACAGCAGTGACAGCAACACTCTCCAGCCTTCCTGCCCAAGTTTCTGAGCAGCCTTAAATTGTTTTCTGTGTCAGAGCTGCAGACATGACAGTGGCTCTGTGTAGCCTAAAGAAATTCCCCCTCCAGGAAGGATAATTCCAGATGAGGTGAGGGATCAGACCCAGCTGAATATTCAGATTTCTTGATGGTTCTAGAGGATAAAATTTCTTTTTTTATTTCACAAGGGATCCTGCTTGTTTTGGAGACATCGAGACATCTCTACTGATTTGAGACATTTAAAAAAAATGAAAAAATAATGCATTGTACAATGTAGTTTATTTTCTGAAAGAAAACAGCTAATCACATGTGAGACCACTCCAGAATGTTCAATTAAAAAAAAAAAAAAAGAAACCTAAATAACTGTTACATTCTCAACAGTATAGTCTTGTGAATAACTAGAGGGACCCATTCATTTGCCTCCAAATATATCTCCACTCAAATGATTCTTCTGTTTGGGGGAATCCCTATTAATAGAGACCAAGGAATATAATGTCCTCTTTGTCTCTTTCTAAGACATGTCCTTATTGTGTTTTGGACAATTGGGTCATTTATGATGATGAGGTAACTTGTTCTGAATCCTGAAAATGTAATTTCAGATGAACTGTGAGTAGTTTTACTAGTTGTTGAAATGTCTTTGCAACCTAATTTACAATTTACAATAGGCAGCATTCTGACTTTGGTGTAAACAGCAGCTTGAGCATCTGTCCTCTTCCTTGAATGGAAAGGGGGATAAAAAGGTTTAAAATAACACACCATGGTTGTGAATTCTGCTCTTTTTCATATGTTGGGCCCATCTATTCATCTTGGGAGAGCAGGGCCAGGTGACACAGGGTGAGTGCCCTGAGCTGAGCAAGGTGCCAAGGGAGTGATGGGACTGCTGAGCTGTGCAGTGCAGCAGGTGATGGATGGATGGACAAGCTCCACCTCAGCCAAAAAACTGCTCCAAGGATGGCAAAAACATCCCAAAACTGATCCTTTGGCTCCTCCAAATCTCCCAGCAGCAGCTCCCCATCCCTGCCAAGCTGCTGATTCCTATCTGAGAGCAGAGCTTGGCTCTGTCCTCCCAGTTCCTCTTATTTTGGAGAAGCCAGAGGTTGGTATTTACAACAGAAGCCATTACAGAGGGCTCATAAACCTCTCAGGTCTGCAGATTGTAAGCGGGTAATTAAAGTTAAGCACCTGCTTAAGGGTTGTGCTGATAATGGAGCTTGCTCTGCCCCCGGAGTTTGTGGGGCAGGAGCTGGGGGATGATGCTCCAGTGGTCCTGTCCTCACCTCAGTCAGCTCCTGTGAGAGGACTCCTGGCAGAGGAAATATCAGGCAGTTTCTGTAGTTGTTTCTGTACAGCTCTGCACACAGGCACCTACAGCACTTTTGTATTATATGGCATGAAAATAAACCCATGTCCCAGACTGAGCTTTGCTCAGACCCCTGCAATTCGCTGAGTTTTACCTGAAAGAAGCAAAGTGGAGCTGTAGCTTCTCATTCAGTTCACACAAGCAACCAAATATTTATATTTGAATGTCAGAGCAGACTTCGTTAATTTATTAATTTCACCCAGTGTCCAGGTGTCCTAAGCTTTGCCTCGTTGTATCTTCGTTTATTGAATTATACTCGATGTTTTTACAACTGGGCTAGGAAAACTAACAAAACAAGAAGAGGAGGATGCAAGAGCTTGACTCAGCATGGATATTGATGTGGTTTAAGACTCTGTTTAAACTCAGCTCATGTAAACCATTGTGCTGATATAAGTAAGTATGTTGTAGCCTGCTGCTGCCAACCGTTTTCACTGCAATTTACAGCTGTGCTGTAAATTAACCAGTGCAGCTAAACTCCTATAAACTAGGTTAGGTTTATTTCAAGGGTATTTTCACATAAAGCTGTATTGCTTTAATTATCTACTTTAAAACCACATAATTTTGTTAATCTAGTGTAAGTTTTTTATATGTAAAGTAGCCTTCAGAAGATTGACGGGGCGCCAAAATCTGCTCTGTCAGGGATTTTGCTTCACTGGAAGTTTGGAGGAACAAACTTCTTTACAGTTACATTAACAGGTAGAATTTGGCCTCTTTCTTCTCTTACAACCTGGAGTAAATAACTCCTTAACTCATTGATTTACTAGGATTGCAGTGTTATGTGAAGAATAAGAACTAGGCTGTTATCTGGTCAATAAAATCAGATCCTCCAAAGAGAAATGCTTTTCCTTATCAGTCTGCTTTTAAAAACCCCAACCAAACAACCAAATGAACTATTTTAAGATTAAAATCTCTGGGCAGGGAGGGTTTCACCCAAGCATAACAAAAGTTTTAGTGTGCAAAGCTTTCATTTTACACTCTGTCAGTGAAGCCCCATCCCTGGTGCTTTATTTACCCTGTAATTTATTTCCCCCTCCTCTACCCAAACAACCATGGGCAGGAAAACACCTCCAAGAGCAGCTCCTTGAAGTGAAAACACCACTTTGGAAGATGGAGTTCTGCTGAGACAGGGGCTGGCTGCAGAAAACACACCTGATATTTGTAACAGGGGAAATGTAGGAGGGCTGTTTCTTTAGCTGAGGTAAATTTGGGTATTTCCACTGCTGGAGTGACAGTGGCTCTGCACTGCTTTGAGGCCCCTTGGTGTCTCTTATCAGTTTTAGCTTAACAGTGCTGGATTGGCTTTCTTCATTCTGCTACACTATTTACAAAATGATGGTAATTAACTAGATGATGACTTAATAAACGTGTAAGATAAATTCCTCTTGGCTGGGAAGCAGAGATGGTTGGCAGCTTCTGCTTGCTCCAATTAAAACAAGTTGCTTCGACGTTACGTTTCCAAACAGGCAAAAACTTGCAGTGCCATTCAGAGTGGTAAAATGAAACCATGACAATATTGCTGCTTGAGTGGGTGGTGCTGGAAATCGTTTCACTTCAAACCTCTCATTTCTTTGGGCACAAAATGTGAGCACAGCCTGTTGCTTTCTGTTCCACACGTGTGCAGGGCTAACATGGCTCCCCAGACACGAGCATTCCCAGAGTGTTTGCTGTCTCCAGGAATGTACAGATCTGGATTTGGATTATTGAGTGAATGTTTCCTCTCCAGCTCTCCCTTTCGTTCAGTGCTCTCCCTGCAGCCTTTGCACACATGCCAAGTGCTCAGCTCGGAGAGGAGCAATAATGTGGTTAAAAAAAGCAACGCAATTATTTAAAGCGTTTTTCTCGCTAAAGTGTTTTTTTTTTCCAGCTGCAGTTAATTTCTGTCTGATTAGTCTGACCTTTCACCCCCCAAGGAAGTAGTTTAGCAAAAGGGATAAATGTGGTCACAGTGAATATGTGAACATGTATTCAGTCATTGGCTTTATTGGGTTATGTTCAGCAAGGACAACTTCTGGTTGCAAATATTTCTGCACACCTTTAGCTGTGCTCAAATTTGTCATTGGTGTTTGAAATCGTGCATTTTTCTTACTTGATGAATGTGAAATCACCAGAAAGGTTCTAGTTTGGAGTTCTTTCCTAAGCCCTACTGTAGCAAATTAAAACACTGAAACAGTCTTTTCCTTTACTTCTGAATTCATTCCTGTACTTTAAATACATCTATTTACTGGTCAGCCATTACAGAAATCTAAGAGTTTGCTTGTGGTTATGGAAGAAATATAAATTTGCTGGAATAAAACACAGCCCTGCAGTGCTACCACCAAGGCAGCTGTGAAGGGAGAAAGCTTTCAGATCTCTCTTACCTGAGATTGCATTTTCTGTCCCAAGCATCTGCCCATATTTTTTCCTATCTTGGATCTTGTGGAGAGCAAGTGCTCATTGATTTGCGTGTTATACAAAAAAGATTCTTAACGGTGTTGTTTCTTTGTGCTACTGATTGAGCCTATGATGATTTGAAAACAGTTGCAAGTTTTGTACAAGAGGTTTGATGCAACTTCATTTGGGAGTTGGGGGCACTTGTCCTGCTCCAGAGAGGCTGCCCAGCTGAGCTGTTCAAACCCAGATCCAGGGCTGGATTTCTGCAGTTCAGTAAATCATAAGAATATCTCAGATTTAATCTGGAGCTGCTTTTCAAACAACACAAGTTAAGGAAAGCTGTTGGCAGAAAGATGAATCCATTGATGAATCTGTTCCCTTCCAGTTGGGCTTGAAGCTACAAAACCCAGTGAGGGCAGCTGTGGGGTTTGTAACTGTGGATTTCATCTGGGATCTGATCAGCTGCTGCTGTGATGCCTTTATGGCCCTCCCAGCTGTAATTGCTGCAGTCCTTAAATGACAGCTTTTATGGATTGTCTCTTTTGGCACTGGGTCAGGTATTTGAAAAATAAATCCAGTTTGTGAGCGCATGCGACCAAAGAGGTGCATTCCAAGCCAAGAGCAGTTTGTGGAGCTGAATGAGGACAGATCATTCCTGCATTCTCAGCCTGGCAACTTTTTGATGATTTTCAGAAGCTCCCAAGAGGTGGGAGCAGGAGCAGGTGATCCAGCAGGATCATCCAGGCACTGGCACAACCTGCAGTGATGGAGCTGGGAAAACCAAAATTCTTCTGGGGTTGAATCTGGAGAGGGATGGGAAGAGGGGACCTGGTGACAGAGAGCAGGAAAGAGGCCAAGGATGGAATATTTATCTTTGCTCAGAATTGAAATCACCAGTCCTGGGGCCAGAGGGAAAATCCTGAGCAGGGAAGGCTTTCCCTTGGTGGAGATAGAACAGGTTATGGAATATTTAAACAAACTGTGCACACACAAACCCACAGGACCTGATGGAATGGGTGAATGAGAGCTGAGGAAGCCAGGTGATGTCCTTGTGCTGTCATTCTCAAAGATCTCAGAATCACAGACCATATGAAGCTGGAAGAACATCTGGAGGCCATGCAGTTCCTCCTGGGAAGCTCATGGCAATTCGGGGAGCTTCTTGCCTGGCAAGTGCTGCTGTTTTTCTCTGTGAAAATGGGCAGCTCAGATGGCTTCTTAAAATCTCTGAAATTGCTCTATTTTCTTTAAAATCTATATTTTCACTCATCTTGTTTCATTGATTGGGGGTTTTCTCTGCTTGGAAGCTTTGGACAGTGTTTTCCTTCTCGGGTAGAAGCTCCTGATTGTGCTGTGTGAAGTGGAAAAACACTATTAAGATGTGGCTCTTGTTGTGAGTAGTTTCTACAGCAAGGAAAACTAATGTGAGTGTCCTTTACTCCTTTTTCAGTCAGGCATTTAAAATCTGGACTTTTCTAGGTCTTGAGACACATCCTTGTCAGCAATGCCTCACAGACAGAACAGCAGTCATTACTAATTTCCAACAAAATGGCTTTTATTTTTTAAATCACTCCATCCCAGCTTTTAATTCTGCAATGACCTTTCCATTTGGGAAGCAAGTCACACTTCCTGAGGAGGAGGAGGTGAGCTCTGTACCTGTGTCCCAGGTGCTGTGTGCTGGTGACTGTCACTGCAGGAAGATGACGTGTGCTGACAATCTTGCCCAAAGCACACGAGCAAAGTTCCCATTAGGAATCTGCTTAAATTAAAGCAGAGCTTGGCACACGCAGCAGCAGTTCAAAATCCACTCTTGTGTTGTCACAAATTCCCTGTCATTAGCTTAATGTTAGTGTGAATTGGCTGTGCTGCCAGGCTTTTTCCTTCCTGTAGGGAATTCTGTATCACTGCTCCTATTACACTGAGAGTCCCCAGCACTGGGAGCTGGTAACACTGGTGCACTTATTTGCCAGAATTATATGAGCTACTCACAAAAAAAAAAAAAAAAAAAAGTCTAATTTCAGCATCTGTCAAAGAAATGAAGCTGCTCAACAAAAGAGTTCACTTGATTGCTTTGAGGAAAAAAAAAATTAAGTGCTGGTTTATGACACACGAGGCATAAATTAAATCATAACTAGATCAAGATTACTGACAAGAAGTGATGACAGGTGTTGTGAATATGTTGACACGGGGATGCTGCCCTGTGTAACAATTGTCAGTCATTGGCCAGGTCTGAGGCTGGGCTCTGGCTAATGGGGAAGGGTTACTGGGGAGGAGTAGGAACTGCTAACAGTCACATGGCCAAAAATCATCATTTATGGCACAAACATTTGCTCCTTGAGCAGCTGGAGACAGCTGTGATGCAGCAGTATCGGGCTAAGCCATGTGTAAAACACTGCAAGGAGATTCAGTGCAGTGGTTGAGGAGCAGTTTCTAAAAGAGACTCTGGACTGGGATTAGGGAGATGGGGCTTTGCATTGTGACACAGCCCTCCCTGTGACCCTGGGCGAGATGTGTCACCCCTGTGCACATCAGCTCCGAGTCCAGGATGATATTTCTGTTGTCTGTCCTGCCTGTTCAGGCTGTCAGCTCACTGCTGCATGGCCTGGCCCATCTGGGGAGCTGCTCACCTGGCACACCTGATCTGCCCTGCTGCAATCTGCAGCGTCACAGAAACACAGCTAATTACCAATCCTGCTGGGGAGGAAGGCACATTGCTTAGCCCAGAGAATTTACAGACTGAAAATAACAAAAAAAATTATTGCTGCTGAGGTTGAAGTGATGCTGCATGTGCAGCCAGATGATTCCCACTATTCCCATTATTTAATAGATGCAGACTGATGCCAAAAATGCATGGATGAAATTGTATCATCTCTATTGACATGTTTGCATTCCCCCTGCTGCAGTTTGGGATGCATAAAATGAGAGCTCCCTGCCTGCAGCACTCCACGAGGATGTTTATGGACAGAAAAATGGATGGGTTGGGGGGGGGAAATATCTGCCAGTCAGACCCCTCTCAGCTCTCAGCATCTTTCCTCAGAGAAATGCATCATTATATCTGAACTGTGATGTTTATGAAGTATCATTAGCATTATTCAGTTCCTGGCTTCAGATGTCTTCTTCTCTGGCCAGAGCAATCATTATGGGTCTGTCCAAGAGGAGCTGTGACAGATGTCACAGTTTGTTACAGTCACTGTATGCCAGATTTAGCCTCTGGCCATGCACTGCTTGAGTACTTCCTCTAAAAGCATCTTGTGAGTACCCTGCAGTAGAAACAAGTGACAAGGACTTCAGATATATTTGTGACATTGAATGGACTCGTTTTTAGGATGAGATCACGATGTGGTGAGCAGGCAAACAAAGAGCAGAAGATACTTGCACAAAACCAGTTTCCTACCTATTCTTAACTCCATCCTTTCATTCAGGTGATGCACTAATAGCAGTCAAATCTGGGCTTAAAGGAGGTTTTGTGTCGTGTTGCAAAACTATGATTATTAAACTAGTTGTTTAATATTATCTGTATTTTCCTCCCAGCTCAAACTGCTGCATTTACCATGGAGGTGAATTGTGATGATGAAATCAGCATGGCTTGTTGTCAGACAGAGACCCAGGGTCCAACTCAGCCATTAATTCTATTTGTTCTTGAGCTACAGAGGTACAAACCACCCTCTTGGTCTGGCCAGAGCATAAACACAGGCAAGAAACTGAGAAATCTGTGTTTGCTTAGACACAGGATCTGGTGTTACCACGTGTACTTGAACTCAGGCAGGTTCTGTGTGTCACTACACTCCTCATTTTGGGAAACACTGATTTCCTACACACACAAATTCCTCTCCCTTCCCTTCCCTGGCCATGCTGAGGGGCTCCCACATCAAATTGCTGATGAATAGGTGTAGACCCATGTTTTGGATTGACATAATGCTGCTTGCTCCATATGTAAGTCAGGAGTTCCAAGCTGGCAGCAGTCACCCGGGGGCTCTTCTGGGTCACCTCTCACATGCTCGTGAAGAGGACACGTAAATACCATATGTTGAGTCACAGTGATAAAAACAAATACACAAAACCCTGGAGAACTCCCTGGTGCCACCGTAACCCTCAGAAATTCTGTCCCGCCCCCCTCGAGAGGGAAGTGAGAAAATGAGTGACAGGGCCTGGGTTACCAATTACTGCTGAGGCTGCACAATTCAATTAAACCTTCTAAAATTGGGAGGAAGGATGCAACAATGTCTCCTCTCCAACGCTAATGACCTGCATAAAGAGAAAATAATTGTGAAGAGAGCCTCTCGTCAAAAATAGTCCTTCTTTGAGGGTACCTCTGAGAAGGAATCAGACACAGGATATTATCCATGTGGCCAAATGATCCATAGGATACCCCTGTCCTCCAGAATAACTGCATTCTTCTGCAGGGGCTGCTTGTCCCATTGATGCTTTCTAAGGGACATTGCTGCCATACGCTCCTTAATTAGGAGATTAGGAGAATTCTTTGACTGGAAATTAAGAATCACTATGGCTTATTTTTATCACTGAGAGATCGCTCTGGCAACTTCCTCCAGGAAATTGCAAAGGGAAGTCATTATCTGAGGGGGGCTGGGGAGGCAAAAGCCAGCTCGGTTGTGCATGTGAACCCCAGATGAAATGAGTCCTAGCTCTGTGAGGGGGGCAAGAGGGGTGTTTACTAGGTCATTTACCATGTCCTTGTTTTTAAAGTTTCCTTTTCCACGATTACTTGTTGACCTTAATTGTTTCCATGCCCACGAGATGAGTCTTTGTACTTTCCTACGGAGGCTTAGAGGAGAGGTCTGGGGGATTGCTCTCGCTAATTGCCTCTGTATTCCCTCATTTCCCTGGAGTGTCTGTGACCGGCCCATTCCCACATATGCTCCCCAAATCCACGTTAATCGGAGGGGCAGCGCTGCACAGCTGACGACATATGTTCAGCCGCATTCAGGGCTCGCCTGAAGCACGCCTCTCATGTTACATAAAAGGGGAAGGTCAGTACAAAACAAACAGCTTTTTACAAGCTACGGCTTAAGAATCCTGTCCCAAAGAGCTCTTGCGTTCCAGGGAGTGACAAATCAGCTTGTGGCTGAGCTCTGTTCTCTCTC
>VWYE01016857.1:379377-429286 GCA_013398995.1 Alaudala cheleensis
AAAAGGAATGACAAAAAAGTCCTCTCGTTCAACTTAAATAATTAAAACAAGATCTGGAGCAACGGGGCCAGCCCGGTGAGATGCCTTGTCAGGGGATCAGGGAGTGTGGAGGAGGCGAGATAAAACTCCTGAGGGCGAAGTTAAATTTGTCCATTCCTATTCTCTTTCTGAGCAGCACGAAGTGCCAAGACCCCTGAGAGTGCTCAGCCCCCTGGGCCTTTTGGGGGCTTTCAGCACCTTGCAGGATCAGGTCCCGTGGCCATAACTCAGCAAAGGGTATCTATTGTCTGCACAGAGACAGAGCAGCTCGGCAGCAGCTACTCCCTGAGACGAGCTGGAGCTCGGGCTGTGATTTGTGGCTCTCATTTTACACGAAGTTTAAAGTTCCCCTGCCCTGAGCCCAGGGATCTGCTGCCATGGAAGTGGGTGGGAACAAGACGTGGCAATAGAGGCAGCGCTATAGACAATGCTTATTTGTGATTGTGGAAGCGCTGCGAACAAAAGGAAAAATTCCTCTTGCCCCTCCAGCTACAATGGCTTCACAAAGCGTTCAGAGCAACAAATGCCATTTTCCAAAAAAAGTTTGTACCAGCAATTTGAGAAGAGTGTGGTCTTGTGGCCTTCCTGGAAGTGTGGAAAGCCAAGAGTGGTGAGCACTGTCTTTCAGAAACGCTTCATGCATAGCGAAATTCTCATAGCAGTTTCCATCCACTCCTCTTTTGAGACTGATTTTCTTATTTAAGCTGTGCTTTGAAGATCCTGCTTTTGCATCCCACTGTGATACCGTGCAGCAGCAATCCTGTTTGTCAGGTGATTTTGAAACAAAATGCAGCCTTGTGGCAAACAAAATCTCCTGTTCCCAAGGCAGGAGTGAAGACAAATCCTAGGTGCTTCCCTGCTGTTTGCTTAGAGCTGCAGAGAGAGATTTCTAGTGTTTCCAAGGCTCAGAACTTGCAGATGTGGTGCCTGTGAGTGAGGCTGAGGTTTGACTTTTATCTGGTTATTTTACATTCTGCATTTCCTCTGCTGCTGAGGCAGCACACAATGAAAGCTGAATTACTGGTGTCTTTCACACATTTACTCATGACAAGGCCAGGTCTGATTCTTCCTCTTCATAGTAGAGCATTTCACACTTCAACAGACATGATTTGGTCCAGCAGGGTTCTTTTGCATCCTGTCTTTTACAGGCATCTGCAGCAGCATTTGCTCCTAAATAATTTGATAAGTAACTATGGAAGGATCATCATGAGAGATAACACAGGAGTTTCTTTACTTTGGCCAGCTTTATGCTGCGCCCAAATCTGTTACTGATCTGTGTGCTGTGTGTGGACATGTGCAAAATGAACATAATCCCAACCCATCCTATTTTGGTTACAAAAAAGCAAAAAAAAAGGAAAGCCAGGCTGGAGTGGCCCAAACAGGATGTCCAGACTGTTTCTTCCCTAAACACCACCTGAGGCTGGGACATGACAGGGATTTGACACCTTTATGAGGTGTTCCTCATCAGGGATGCTGGGATAAACACAGTGGAGTTTATTTCTCATGAACTTGTTCCAGTCTAATTCCAGTTTTGTGATCACATTAGGGGATGACCCAATCCACTTGCTGCCCACACAGGCTTCTGTGAAGATTCTGTATCCATGACAGAGCCAACATTTTGCAAGAAACAGAGGAGAATCACTGAGCACTCCCTGTAAATTTTCTCTCAAGGTGTCCAAGCACAGCCCAAGGCTGCTTCGATGGGTAGGAAAAAAGCCATGGGCTGAGTGCTTGGAGGTGTCCAGCTCCTTTACTGGGACTGGAGAATGCAGCTGGGGGCTGCTGGGGCTGTGCTGTGGGACATTTCCCCTCTCTCATTGTGGTCAGCCTTACTGTCACTCCTGCTTCTAAGTCCTCAATTTTCCTTTCAAACTTGGGCAGGAATTCCAACAGCTTTATGTGTTGTCAGAGGTACTTCAATCTGGGCTGAAGGAAAATTGTAAAATGCTTTCCTTTTCTTAAAAATAATCTGAATTCTGGTAGAAGCTCCAGCAGAGCTGTTACTTTGTGAACTGGCCCCTGCTGCCACCCCCACCTGGACGCATTTGTGCCCAGCCTACATTTTTAAATCACCAAAACAAAGGACGAGTGCTAAAAAAAAAAAACCCAACCCCAAACCTACAAACAGCAACACAGGCTCTGCCTGTTACCAGATGCCACTGTGGTGATCTCAAGCATAAGCTGTACATTTTTATCTCTTAAATGGAGAGGTCCCTTGGGCACAGCCAGTGCCCCTGTCCACAGCTATCCTTGTCAGGCGGCCGCGCTCGGCGCTCGGCGCTGCGAGGCTCACACCGTACGGCCGCGTCTGCTGCGTGAGGAGTATAGCACTGGACAAGGGCAGAGATCGAGGTCTGGGGTCCTGGGGACATTGTGGTTTCAAGGGACTGGCATCTCAGCCTGTGGAGTCATCCTTTGGAAGGGCGAGGCCGCAGTCGGGGGCTCAGGGATGCTGAGTGTTTTTATTTGCGTTTATTGTTTGCGATCGCGGTGTTCTTTGGGTATTGGCAGAATGAAGGGGAAATAAGACAAGACAACAAAGGAGACTGAAGCTAACAGGGGGATGCTGGGGTGCTGTGTGGCACTGCAGGACTGAAGCATTTCTAGGGCTCTGTTCCTGACTACCTGAGCTTCCCACTCTGGAGCCCACAAATGCCACTGCTCCAGACTTGGGCGTTCACAGCTTGTCCCTACCAAGGGTTGGATCTAAGCTTACCCAGGCAGGTTCTTCATTCCTCATGCCTAATTTCCAGTGTGGGCTTATCCGTTATCATGAAATCCTCTGTAAATCCAGGATCCTGATGAGAATGGTTCCCAGCTGGGTTTGCTGTGGCTCCCCATGCCAGATGTGCATAATTCCATTAGTGCAGTGGATGTAAAAAGGGGTGACCCCCTTTTCCGGGGTCTGCTCTCTGTCTTTCACTGACTTTGCAGCATGGTCTCCTACCCTCTTCCCACAATCTCTTTCTTCTTGTGCAAGAAATTCCTCTCTGCACATGTTTTCCTAGAGGAGCTCGTTTCTACTCAATCCTTTCTCCATCTGATTAGGACAGAAAAAATGTGTTCTTGTTTGCCCCTGTTTGTACTGCAGTAAAGACTTGTTTGGTAGAAAGTGAAGGGTGTCAACTACATGAGTAATCTGCAGCCTTTAAATCTGCAACTTTAAATCTGTCTTTAAAACTTTATGGGATGTTGCCTGCTAGAAAAATTGTCATAGCTCTGTTCTGTACTTCAGTCACAAGTGGTTTGAGTGTGTGGGGGGAAAAAAAGAGAAAAAAACAGATTTATACAAGAGCAGATAATGTAAATGCAAAGTAATTATAGTGGTCATAAAAGGCTCCTCAAAATATGTATTTCCAATTATTTCTCTCATGATTTTAGGGCAGTTTAAGTGGCTGCTGCCAGACCAGAGCAGAGGGCATTCACAAGGCAGAACAATCCCAGCTGTAACAAGCTACAACCCCACACAATTCCAATGCAAAACGTTTATCCAGTGACATTCCTAAGGACTCACAAAATAGGGGAGTACTTGAGGAAGGTGACAAAGCTCCAAGCAGGCCTGTGCTGGGTGCAGCTGGGATTTGCACAGAGGTGACAAACTCAGGGATGTTGCAACCACTCAGTGAGACCCGCCTGGTGTGAGGGGAGCTGTGAACCTCCTGCCTGGGACGTGCTTTCACCTGTTGCCTCTTTTTACAAATGAATATACAGCTATAAAATGTAACACTTGAGCAAAACTTAAGAAATATTTAATCCTCTTTTTTTTTTTGAGGGTTTTTTTTTTTTAGTTCTTTGAATTTGTGTGCACAGGGTGAGGGTGTGCAGCTGTGCGTCTTCCACTGCGCGTATTTGCATTTCCATTTCAAAGATTTATTCGGGGAAGATCCCTCTTGAAGCTGTTGGAGGAGGAATGAGGAGGTGTCAGAGGGTTTCTCCTGCCATGCAGTCGATGGTCTCCAGCTGCTGTGCAGAAAAAGCCTCTTTGTATCCACAGAGCATCTTCCCTTTCTCCGGGGGAGTGGCGAGTGCAAGCGCGGGGCAGCTCCCTGCCTGTCAGCCAGCACCTGAGAGGCACAGGCAGAGCAGCAGCTCAATAAATCATACAGCAATAAATCAAACAGAGCTGGGGATCGATCTGAACAATTAACAATGACTCCTTTGAAGCTGACAGTAGAGGCCCCAAAAGACAGGAGCACAAGCATAAGAGCAAAATGCTGCTCACAAGACTTTGGCTCGTGGGAAATGCGTTTGGTGTCCAAAGTGTGCATGGATTTGGGAAGTGAGTTTCATGGGAAGAATTGAATATTTTTGGAATTTAGGTGCTTGGCTTTACAGTAGCCCTCAGTGTAACAAACATAATGATTTAAATCTCCAGTTACCTACAAATCCTCAAATGTTGGTTCTGCTCCACGCAGGGTCTCAGGTGGGGGATGTTCATAGGAGAGTCAGGGCTGAGCCACCCAGCAGCTCTGAGCTGTGTGAACTGGATGCTTCTGAGAAATCTGAAAACATTAGAGGAGTAAATGAAGGGAAAATGTAACAAGGCTGGTCTGCACTTCAAACATTTCAGAGTTCAGAGGGTTCCAGAAGGCTGCACTGTACACAAGGATCCTCAGGGCACGGGCACGGATTAGGTGACCTCTGGAGACTCTTTCCAGCCCAGTGATTCTTTGAGGAGACAAATACACTGGAAGATGCAAATCTTACATGAAAAGTGTAACATGAGGCCCACTTGTGGGACCCCATATACCTCTGAGGTTTTGCACAGTTGTGGAAGGAGGTGCAATGAATAAGTGCCAGTTCTGGTATTGACAGTTGTTCTGGTATTTGGAAGATGAGACAGGAAAACAAAGGAATGAACATTAGCGATGGTTACATTTCAATATTTCTTATCTGATGTACAAGGTGCTCTAAAAAAATGGGTATTTTAAAAATTGCTGCCATCTCAGAGAGAATAAGACAATGCTGGACGTCTCTCACAGAGAAATCCTCCTGGACACGGCTGTGCACAACGTTGTGGGAGATTAAAGCAAAGCATTCCAGTGACTTGTTTAAACATATCTTCTTATATCTCTTTGCAGCAATCCTTAAGCCCCAACCACCAAAGACTATCTCTGCAGAGCAGTGACAAATTCCGATCCCAAACAAACCACCTGGGGCATGCTGAATCGCTAAACACAAATGTCAGAGGTCTAGATCATTTCCAATATTCTTTGACATTGCTTATGATGTGGCCTCTGGCACATTCCCAGCAGAAGAAAGTTCAGTTATATTTCTTTCAATTAAAGAATCTGATTTAGCCACTAATCATGTCAAAGAATGTCTGGGGGAGGGAGAGGAAGAGAACGTGAGCGAGTGGCGGTGAGTTCAGATGGGATGGCTCGTGCTGTCTGCAGGGAGGAATGGGCACTGTGGGATCAGGCTGGGACAAAGGCTGGCACAAACAGAAAATCAGTGTGCCTGGGTTAAAAATATTCTTTTTTTGATAAAACCACACAAACCTTATTGATGCAGAACCTCAAATGTTCTGGTGCAGTGAAAATCCCACTCTCGGGATTCAGTTTTTGGGAAGAAGGCAAGGAAAGGTTTGGGGGTGGCAACAACAATATCAGTGAATGGGAGGGCTCAGCAAGGTTTATCCAGCATCTCCTGCATCCTCACCCAACCCCAAATATGTTCCTCTGCCAGCCCAGTGCTGGACATGAGGGCACCACAGGTAACTCAGGGGGGATGAGTCTGACCCTGCTGCACCTCTGTGTGCAAACCCAACTGAGGGAAAACCACAGACCCAAAAACAACACGCTGAGCCCTGTATTTCGGTGGATCAGGACACCCAGGATTGCTTCACCCATGTTCCTGATCTTCAGGGAACGGTGGAAAAAACAGACAGTTCCCAAACCTCAAAAAAGGTTTGAGATCGTTGTTAAGAGGATTTGCATTTGGAAAATTTTGCCAGGTTACACAAGCAGATGCAATACTTGGAATATTTCTGCCTAGGTTTTCCAAACCTTTCTTTTCCAACATCCCTGAGGTAACATTGCTTAAGATGGGAACAGATGGACCTTTGTACATAATCCTGGGTGAGTCTCAGTGATCTCTGAGGCTGGGGTCTGGCTGGGCACTGTGGCATCCAGTGAGACACCAGCCAGGTCTCCACGTGCAGGAGGGATGCTGTAAGGCAGAGAGCAGCTGAGAGATTTTGTATTTCTTCTTTATAGTTGTAATATAGAGGGGAAAAAATAGAAATAGTGGTAATATATCTGAAAACCCACCACAAACACCTGCACAGCCATGAGAGCAACTGGACAATCTTTTAACGTTGCTCACACGTATTTAATGGTTATAAAATCACAGCAATCACTTTTCTGTGGGTTTTTTAAATAGCTTTGCACAGAATGATTTTGCACATTCATTTTGGCATTTTCACTCTGGACTAGCAGTGTCTCAATGGGAAATTTTGGCACTGGGTAACATAAGGAGAGAAGTTTGAGCTGGCACTCTGGACTCACCAAAATCTCATCCTGATGCATCTTCCTCTGGGCTGCACTGGTGCTTGCAGTGGGGTGCACACCCCCAAATGCAGAACTGTGCAGCCTCATTCACACACAACTCCATGGCCTCATCCCTAGAAATATTTCCTTTACAAAGGTGCTCTGGCCCATAATACCCATTAAATCCAGCAGTATTGATAGGAGGGTTCTGCATGACTCTACAGATGTGTGAGATACCAAGATTTTACAAATTCAATGGGTTTGGCACATCTGTTTTAAAAGCAAGAGCACCAATTGCATTTCCCTCAGTGACAGACTTGGTCTCTGCCGGAGAGAAATCCTTGGTGTAAAAGTGCTGAGGTTTCTGCAGTGCCTGGACCTTTAGGCAACACCTTGGTCAAGGATCAGTCCTGCTGGTGACCTTGCACTTGCAGAGCTGACACCTCCAAGGAGTGAAATATTGAGGACAGATGTAGGAGCTCTCAGCCCATGGCTGTGTGTTGCCAGTTCTGTGTCGTGCTGCACATCTTACACACATTAGGGAGCAAATGGGCCCATTCCCAGGGCAGCAAACTTCACAAATCAGAACAAAAATGATTTGTCATGACAGGCAGGTGGTACTGCAGACAGAAATGTGTCTTGACCTCATGGAAATGCGGTTGTGATGGTCTTACAGAGGCTGATTTGTTTTTTCTTCCTGCTGGTTTAAGAGAAATCTTCTGTTTTCAGGCATGGAAAAATGGTTTTTTAAATGGTGATATGTCTCAGGCATGTGGATTTTATAACTTGCTTGCTGTTTGCAAGCAGTTAAGGTGTTAAACATGCTGTTTAAAACATAGTTTTTATCAGAAAAGCAGCATCTGCCTGTGTTTGCACTAAATCGAACCCAGCAGCCATTCCAGAGGCCAGCACACGCCAGCCCGACTGGAACAAGGTGCCACAATACTGCTCCCCAAATCTCTGTGAAATTGCAGATAATTCCATGCAGGGCCGATTTTCAAAGGCCTCGTTTAACATCTCTAAAGGTTCAGCTGAGGGGCTGGGGAATTTTGCGGCAGTGCCCTGCTGCCTGGCGCCTGTCTGCATTCTTCCCTGCCAAATCCCGCGAGCTGGTGCTGGGAGCGGAGCGGGGGACAGAGGCTGAGCCCTGTCCTGGGCTATTCACCATGGAGAGGTGGAGGTTGTCACCTCTCGGTGTCAGCTGTGAATGCAGGGCACCTTTCTGATGGCCCGGATTTGGGGAAAGGTGAATTCAAGCTGGAATCGGAGCTATTCACAGGACGCACGAACCTTTATTTGCGGGAGGGAGCTCGGTGTGTTTGTCTTGGCGATGTGAATGTGAAAGGGAGGTGGGTTTGTTCTCACCGGGTTTGACTGAGGGAGATAAAAGGGGAGGGAGTATTTTTGAGCTAAATGACAAATGTTAGTGCAAGAGCTACTGAGCGGGGACTAGCCAGGACACCTTGGGGCTGGAAGGGAAAAGAAGATTTATGGCCGTGAAGGCAGGGAGGTTTTCTTCCAAGAAAAGGAATGTGAACGGGAGCAACACCTTCCCCAGGGCGCTGTGAGGATGCCCGGGATGAATCCGTGAGATGAGGTGGGAGAAGGAGGCAGGAAGGGGCAGAGCAGTGGGACAGGATGGGTTTTGTAGCACGGGGTGGTGTTGGCACAGTCACACACTCACTGCTCTGCACTTGCACCGGCTCTGACACACTCAGAGCTCACACCCAGAGCTGCAGAGCCCCTCAGAGCACCCTCTGACACACTCAGAACTCACACCCAGAGCTGCAGAGACCCCTCAGAGCACCCTCTGACACACTCAGAGCTCACACCCAGAGCTGCAGAGACCCTGAGAGCACCCTCTGACACACACAGAGCTCACACCCAGAGCTGCAGAGCCCCTCAGAGCACCCTCTGACACACTCAGAGCTCACACCCAGAGCTGCAAAGCCCCCTCTCAGCCCCCTCAGAGCACCACCAGCAGCCTGGGCAGCTTTGTCCTCCCCGGTGCCCTGTGTCCAGGCCCTGGGTGGGCAGTTTTAGAGCAGCACCAAGAAGCAGGAGTGCCCCCACTCCATGCTCACATTCCTGCCCTGCTCCTGCATTTGTGGGCAAATCACCTTTTCCAGCATCACCTCTCTCAGACACAGAGGCTTCATTGCAATTTTCGAAGAGTGGAGGGAGTAGGGGGAATAAAGCACAAAAATCAAGATTTTGGTGTGTTCAAGTACAATTGTGAATTTTTTTTTTATTTTATTTTTTTTGTTTGTTTGGGGTTTTTTGGGTTTTTTTTTTTTTTTTTTTTTTTTTTGTGGACATATTTGCAAACCAGGGGTGCTGCAGGGGAGGAGGGAGGGATTCCTAAACTCTGTTGTGGAATGAATACACCGCTGAACTAATGAATAGAAACAAGATGTTTTAACCACCACCTAGAGAGGTTGCTGAGTGGCCATAATCAGTGCTCCCTAGGAGGTGGCCAAAATGTCTCCTTGCCATTCATTAGATCAGAATAGCCTTCGGTTTATAATGTGATCCTTCTTCCTGACCTTCTTTCTGTTCTTAAGTGACTTCAGGACTATAAATTCCTCCCTAGAAATAGCATTATTTATTTTACTGCCGTGTGTTTGCTATGGTCAGTTGGGATCTTTCTCTGGGAGATGTCATTTCGAATCAAAATGGAATTTAGTGGTGACAGGCTTTGGTGCCCCCCAGTTTTCATGCTGAAATTAGCTTTGCATGAGCTAAGATTAGTCTGTTTGCAAAATCTTTATAACCTGTCTCTGAGAAACCTTCTGCTGTATTACAGCTCGTTGTACCAACATTTCTGGGCTAATTTGCTGCTGCTTTAAATATCAAGGAAGATTTTTTTTTTTCAGAGGGATCCCTAAGGCCTTGGCCAGGAAACTGAGCAATACCCAGCTCCCCAGGCATGCTGTGGCACTCTTGGGACTGCCTTCTCCTTTTGGGTACACCAAATCTCTGTTCCCAGCAGCAGAGCAGGTGATTTCCAGTGCAATCCTGTCCCTGCTGAAATCCCTGGCACTGTGAGGAGCTCAGGCTTGGGGAGCAAGGAAAAAAAAAAAATCTCTCCATGGTTATTACACTTTATCAGCTTCTCTAACTACTTCAGGCAATTTCCTTTTGGGACTTCTTAAAATTTGCATGATAGGTATCTTTACATCCCTGTGAAAAGCAGTAGATATTTTAAATTGCATTTCATCCTTAGAAAGTGCTGGGGCTTCCAGCTGAACTCCAGGAGGCAGCTGGGGATGTTCACCAGGGCACGGAGCTCCCAGATTCCTGCAAATCCTTTGTGAACTTGTGCTGAGAGAGGAGACAAAACTGCTGCTGCTCGAGATCCCTCCTGGGCCTGTCTGGGGGAAGAAAATTTGGGAAGTGCAGAGCTGTTGCCTGGCAGGTTTATGCTCTCCTTTGTGTGACAGAGAAGGAAAAATGGATTATTTGTAGAGAGGTAAAGTGGATTTCTGTGCAAAACCAAACAAGGATGAATGAACTCTCTAGCAGGAGTTGTCTGTGTAAGAGTCAGACTTTGAAAGGTGAGGTGGAAGAGGACAGACAGTTCAGGCAAGAAACTTTTGGGGCTCCAAAACCCATTGAGTGGCCAATAGCAAACCTGTACATTTAAAAATTGATGAGCTTTGGCTCTGTGTGTTGGTTCTGAGCAGCTGGAAATGCAGGGACCTTCAGGGCTCCCAGAAACTGTGGGGACTGACAGAGCTGTGGGAAACCTCAGCACCTGGAAATTACAGTTCTGCTGGCAGAAAGGGATTTTAGGAGGGAAAAGTACAGAATCTGCTGAATTGCAGAGTCTGTAGAAAGGCTTAAAATATTTGCTTATGGACAGTTGTTCACGTGTCCTTCCTGGTGGGTGAGGGAAGTGCAGCTTGTCATGGTGTGTGAGCTCCACTTCCAATCTAATGGATATTCCCAGGGGTCTAGAGACCCCTGTGAGGACCTACAGATCCATCTCCAGCAGACAGTTTGCCTGAATTATAATTCTAATAATCCACAAGATCCCTGCCAAAGGCAGGATAAAACTGGTTTTTGTGAAAAATGGAGGAATATGGTTTAACTAAGCAACATGGAAAATGTCTGCAGTGGTGTGTGCTGGATGTTTAAGAAATAAGTGGTTGCATCGAAACCAAACCAGAAATTTGGTTTTTCACATTTCCCAGGAAGTTACTGAACTTAAAATAATTTTTGTTGTTTTAATGCAAGGGTAATGAATAAATAAATAAAAGCACCAGGCCAATCTGCAAACCAACTGAGACTTTATGTTTCATTTTATTCTTTGTTTACGAGGTTCATAAAAGTTCAGTTTATGTTTTACTGGAGCTGAGCCTCACACACTTCCAGCTTCAGGGCCAGATGTGGAAAGTACCTAAATGCTGTAAAAAAAACAGTTTGAAAGATTATCTGAGTCTGATGGGGCTGAAAACCACAGAGATCTCAGACTCTTGGGAAACCTCCAGCTGAGATTCCCAGATAAACTGGGCCTGACTTGGAGCTGGTGTGACCCAGGAGTCAGACACTCGGGTTAGTAACTTCTCCAACAAAATCTCCAAAGCTCTCAGAAGTTTTCCCAAGGTTAAGTGTGTGGGGAGAGGAACTGTGATTGTCAAAAAATTTGTATTATACAGTGCTTTGTAGCTTTTGAGTTCAACAAAGCCGTGTTCATTTTGGAGATCAGTGTCTGTCAGATCACTTGGGGCTGGGTTCAGAGCTCACTTGTGTTCAGGAGTGACTCCCTTGACTGAGTAAACCCAGACACTTCCTGTCAGTTTTGAGAGCCCTGCCAGCCTCTTCCTGCTGATGTGATGCCAACCAAATCTAGAAAATGCATTTGCTGCTGGTACCTGCAGGTGCTTCCAGCCCTGCTGTGTGGGCCAGAGATGTTCACAATGCAGTGCTGGGGACTGTTCAGCTTGTCCAGGACAAACGTGAGCAATGATCTAAAATTACAGCTCAATCTCAGCTATTGCTCAGCCCTGAAAGTTCCTGGGGTCCACGGGGGCCTTGCTGCCCTCTGGGTTATCCAGGAGTCCTGAGAGTCCTGCCAGGATGGGTGCAGAATGTCTCCTGCAGGGTTCAGCATCTTTTCTGCACCAGGGATGTGAAACCCACATCCAGGGGTCAGAAATTAAAGTGTTTTCTTCTATCATTTGCCAGAGAGGCCTTCAGGAGCATTCTCAGAGCATGGCAGACTCCCAAATTCAGCCATCCCCTTCCATGGCAGCACCAGCAGAGGAGTGGGAGATGAGGCAATGGCAGGGTGAGGCACATGGGCTAAGGACAGGTTTGGAAAGCTGAATCAAGTCAGACAGCAGATTTTGCAGAAGTATGTAAGTGCTGTGCATGCCAGGTTCTGGCTGGTTAAACAAACCAGGTGAAACTGTCCTTTAATCCCTCTGAATTCAAATCCAGGACAGAGTTTCCCTCCCTGCTCTCGCTGTGTTGGGTTTACACGTGCAAACACCTTTTCAAACCCAGCCTTGCTTCTTCTGCCCTGCAAATGAGTGCATTTCTTCTGTCTCTATTCTACCTTAATTTTATATTCTACCTTAATTTTTAAAGCTGAAAATGCCACAGTCAAGATTCCTTGGTAGAGCACAATGTTGATAACCACTTAACAAAAAATGTCCCTGGCAGATATATTTAGTTTACCCAAGAGTTAATGGAAAGCAGTGTCCAATTCCAAGTGTTGACATGATTTGTCAAGTTTGCCATTCTATATGCTTGAAGTTTCCTTTGAGGGGAACTGACCCAAAACTGTAACACTAAATAAACACCCTCTTCAAATAACCAATGGTGGTTTCCTAAATTGCCAATCAAATCCATAAATAAAGACACAAGCTCTGAGTGTATTTAAGTCGTGTTTAGCAGAACAGAACTAAACAATGACATTCTTGCTAAAATGTATTTTCATTTCAAAGCCTTTTTCCCATGAACATTCCAAATGTAAACAGCCCTAAAGATTTCTAAATTATCTTTGCTTCTTGGGTGGATGGGAGAAAGAATGAATCTGAAGCTACATTAGAAACACTGGAGCTGGATATGAAAGTCACAGAGACACAATGCTGCATATTGTCATAATTATCACTTCGTAAAGAAAAGAAAGAAAAGACCAGTTGACTTGGGTTGTGAGGACTGGGATCTAACATAAAGACAAGCATTTGAAGCTGTCTTATGTTGCAAAAGAAAAGGAAATGTGTCTTGGTTTTGTTCGCAGCAAACACGACACCCCCCAGTCTGAGCTCAGGCATCCAGGACTGGCATCTACCTTGGAGTCCTCTGGGTAAAATCAGAGCAAAGAGGAATTCTGCTCCAAATTGCTCTCTGTAGCCAGGGCTAGGCAGGAAAAAAGGGTGCGAGAGCAAGGCAGGAGGGAGAATTTAAAGCTGAATTTGGATTCGGGGTCTGCTTTTCTGCCAGGTCAGCCCGGATGGGCTTTGCACTCCGGCCAACTCTCCTCTCCTTTCCTTCTGTGCGAGAATAATCCCCTCTTCCACTTGCCACGATCTTGTTCTTCATTGCCTCCGTGAATTAGGCCACTGGGGGTAATGAAGAAATGTCTCAAGGAAGCCAACTGCTCTGAAATCCTCCTTCTCCTGGCGTTGGATTTGGGATTTTCCTGGGATGCCTGGCTTCAGAGCTCTTCCCACAAGCAGCGATTCAAGGCCCATGGGAGTTAACACACCTTAACTGCCTTCCCTGAGCCCCGGATTGAGATCTTATCTTCCTCAGACACGGAATTCTTACTTCAAATAGCCTTTCTCATTCAGATCGCGTTCGGATGGTTTCGGGAAGGTCTCAGAAATCCAAACGCATCAGTGACCCTAAAAAAAAGGGAGCGATTTCTGTGCGAAAGGATGCTTGGAACACGAGCAGCCCCGTGTCTGAATTCTCTGCTCGTTCCGTTTTCATCGCAGCCAGCGGGGCACATCCTGGCAGCTGAAATAAAATAATAGAATCAATAGAATAATATTGAGATCTAATCAATAGAATAGAATCAATATAATCATAGAAATCAATAGAATGGTTTGGGTTGGAAAGGACCTTAAAGATCATCTCGTTTCAATGCTCTGCCACGGGCTTGCTTTGTTGGGTTAGCAGAAAATCTCTTTTGCCTCGCAGGAGTCTTGCACAGCCCCCAAATTATCTCCATCGGGTGTTTCCAGAGCTGCAGTGAGGGAACTGCAGCAGAATTATTGATTTTGAGGGCAGGTTTGACCCGCGACTCTCGTTATTTCTCCATTTTCAATCCTTGCCGTTGCTTTGTTGGGTTTTCCCCCTGAGCTAAACCAAACCCGTGCCAGAAACCTCTGCAGCCATGGGGAGGAGGGCATGGACCTGGGAAGGACCTGCCTAAGGGGTTTTTTCCTCTAAATATCCAATTCACAGCATCATTTGTGCCACCGCCTCCCAAGGGCCGTGCGTTCCCTTGTCCCCAACCACCAGCGGAGGAACCCCGAGTGTGACACCCTGCTCACAAAGCCGGGATGTAAATTCAAATTAAACGGTGTTTTCACGCTCTCTCCCAGATGCACAATCCCCAGGGACATGCAGAAAAACCCCTTCCCCACTCCCCACACCCCGGGGGCGAGCTCAGGAGCTTCCCTGTCCATCCCTCCACCCATCCCTGCTCCCAAAACCAGAATTATCGTCCCGGAGATGTCACTGCGGAGCGGAGAGAGTTAATTTGGCCTCGTGAATCAATAGCTCTCCTCACATGACGGGGCTGAAACCTCAGATCCGTGCCAAAGTGCTCCGCATTGCGCACACACACCTCTGTTTTGCCCCCAGGTGCAACACGCAGTTTAGCGAGAGCGAAGATGCCAGTTTCTGTGCAGGTATTTCGCATTATCACTTAGATTCGCCCCCGGCTAAAAAGGAGGAGGGGAATCCTCCGTTTCAAAAGGATATTTAAGTCTATGGGGCCACTGGGAATGTGTTTTTCTAAGCGCTATCTACGAGCGAGGAGAAACAAAAGAGCCGGGGAAGGCTCAGACCAGTCTGTGTCACACGCAAGGAGCGCCACAAAGAGCACATTTATTTTTTAGTGGGGTATTAAGCCACAAGAATTAATCCGCAATATTTAAACACTTAAGCGTTTAAGTCACATTAATGTTCGCTGTTTTTTCGGGGCGCTTCACACAAATAATTGCGGGTGCTGGTGGAAACAGTAGCTGGGAATATTTTGCCATTTGGTATTCCTTCGGAAGAAATCGGGGGCTGAAAATGCCTGCTGCTTTCTGGTTCCGTTAAGAATTCACCAAATTTTAACCTTCCTGGAAAGTGTATTTCTGACCCTTCCCAGAACCGCTGAAAACCCTGAAGTTAGTCAGATGACAGGGAATCAGTGGTTCTAAAAATGTAGGAAAAATATGGATTTACTTTTTAATTTACTCTCTATTTTACATAACGAGCCTTCATTTGAGCTCCTAAAGCATTTTAAAACGTTGTGTCTGGGCACATGAGATATCAAAGAACTCCAAACTAAGTTATAATCCTCCTGTGAGAAAGGTGGGCAGCAGCAGGGATGGGAGAAGAAAACCACCCCAAAGTGCCCAGCTTTTGGCACGGGGCAGGAGCAGGCACTGAGACCCCAAAAGTGCTTAAAGAGCCCCTTGTGCTCCAGCCAGAAAATCCCAGTGACCAATAAAACAGCTTCAAGATTGGGATAAAACTACCAGCGCACACAAATCTCCAGGTTTTAGCTGAAACAGTGAATATTTTCTACTTAAGAGACTTCTCTCTAAGTGACTTTTTGCGAAGTAAAGAAAGTTCTGTCAGTTGAGAAGAAAGAGTTGGCAGAAAATGGTGTATCACAGCTGTAAATCTTCTGAAATGTATTTTTATAGCACCTTTTATCTGATCCATAAACTCTGTGAGGCAGAAGAACGACATCGTTCCACAAAAGCACTCAGAGGTGAAATGATTAACCACAAATCACGCTGATTCTAATTTTATATTCAGGATTGTAAGCCACAGTAAGGGCTTTGAAGTGAACACATCTCGAATTTACATCAGGTCAGCACCTGGCCAGTAGCCTAAAAGGAAATCTGGGCCCTGTTTTCCTACAAGGATAAATATTAATTCTTCATTCAAATAAGTAAAAATTCTCCAGTAAAAAAAAAATAACTATTCTCATGATGGTGTTTCTAAAAGCAGCTTTTTGGGTTTGTTACGTGGTGGAACTTGGTTTTGTGGAGCTTCTGAGGAGTTTCATTCATGTGGTGCAGGCCAAGATGAGAATGAGGATGTGAGGTTGGGGAGTGCATCGGGGAGATTTCCTTTCCAGTGTATGGATAAGTTTACCTCCATGTTTTATATTGAGATCCCCTCTCATATCCCTTTGTTGAGTAATTCAGCTGTTGAAATGTAGTTTAGCTGGTGGAAGTCTGGGCTTTGACTCAGACATTCCTTTTAGCAAGAAGTCTGGATTTCTATTTTAAAAAAGCATTTTCAGTGATTTGTTTCCTTCCTTGGAGCATCCCTGTGTCCTAAAATCCCTGTATCTTCCTATAAACCCCATGCCTGTGCTCCTGTGCTTGGAAAAAGGCATCGATGTAACTTCATGGGAAACTGGGAATCACTTCATCTGCGTTTTGTTTTGGAAGGGGCTGCGGGCGTGGTGTGAGTCCCAGACAGGACAAGGGGCACCATTTGTCAGTTCTCTCATTTTCTGGACGTTTTCACAAAGTGTGCAGCGAATGTTAAAGAGCCAGTGAGAGGCTTGGAGAGGAGGGATGATAAATCATCCCGTGAAACTCAATAGGAATTGTTTCCTTTGCTGTGTGATATGTGAAAACTCTGCTAGAGGGGATGTCTCTCAGAGCTGCCCATTACCTAAATTCCCTTCAGCTCAAATGTAAATCCTTTTAAGAGACTAAAGATGCTTTGAAGTTGAAAAGTAGCTCCCAATGACAAATCTATATTTTTTTCTAAATGTTGTTAGCCCTGTACTTCTCCCAACAAATCCCTTCTCCCCCATTCTGTGAGATGCAGCTAAACTGTAACAAAACAACCCTGCAGTTATGAATAATTTTCAAACTGTCGCCTCCTGCTTTTTCACAAGTTTGATTGCCATTGTTATCCTCACTCTGTTTTTCTTATGTCTTGTCATCCTTAATGCTGTTGGAGGGTGTGAAAAATGGAATTTGGGGAGAGCCCTTGGAGGCTGCTGGGCAGCAGTGGGTGCCAGCAGCCAGGAGCAGATGAGGACTCAGCTCCCTCCTGCTCTCTGTCCCCACACAGTCACAGCAGCACGAGCTGAGCTGAAAACCTCCCACACATCAAGGCTGGAAGCACCAAAAATTAAGTGTATTGAAGGCTGGAGTTAGCACATGCAGGTTATCATAGAAATTTCTTGTTGGCTTCTGTACTTTCAGCTAACACTGAATTCTTCTAAGAATTTTCTTTCACATTTTTTCTTCAGGAATTACAATAATTTTTTTTCCCCTAAAATTCTTTCAGAGCTTTAGCTGCCCACTTGGGTGGAAAAAAAAGTTGACTTTGTTACAAAGCAATTATATGAAATGGATGGTTAAAAAACCAAAAAATCCAAAGGAGAACAGTTTTGAAATTACCACCAAACACATCCTTGTGTTCCCTGAGGGACCAACGTGGACAAACAGTTCCCACTTGCATTAATAGGAGTTGTATGTCTGAAGCCTCTGGGTGGCTGAGCCCTTTTTTTTTTTACTCTATAGGGACAGAATTCCTAGAAGGAAAATCACACTCAGGCTGTTGAGAAACCCACAGGAGCCAGCTCTGAGTGTGAAGAAAAAAAATCTCAAAATTGGTAGAAAGCAGCATAAACGTTGTGGGATTCATCTTTGTACATGGAGAACCTTCCCAGAGGGAGTCTTTGACCAGAAAACTGCAGTGCTGCTTTCCCACCTTTCCTTCTGTTCACTTTGCTTTCTTTCCCTGCAGTTGCCTTTAGGGTTTCTTTATATGGGAATTGGGGGTGAAGCTCCTCAGGAGGGTGAAAATGCAGAGCCCCAGTCCCCATAGGAGGGGTTTGGGTGACACCAGTTGTGTTCTGTGTTCTTTGGCTGTGCAGGGGTAATGCTGAGACTTCAAGTTTGAGCCTTCCCAAATTTCACAGATTTTTTTTTCCATTTTGCCAATTCCTTTCTGGGCTTTCTCATTTTCAAGACCTCAGTTAATGTAAGCCATATTTATTCATGTTTGGACACACCATTTTGCTTTAAAGAGGTATTTTTAAAATCTCAGGTAATTTTTTCCTGGTGAGATGAGCTGCTAAAACCAGAAATTCCAGAATTTAGGATTTTTTAGTTTTTTCTTCACAGGGCTGGAGGTGACCATGACTAACCAAAAAGGTATTTCCAGGTCCTGATACTGTTTTGCAAACTGTTCTATATTAAATATCATCCCTCTAGTGAGAGCTGTCAAAACACTTTCATCTAACCTTCACCAGCAGAAAAATCTCAGTGATGCCACATAACAAACATTATACAAATAACTGTCAGACTTCATTAAATCTCCTTTGAAAAAATAATTTTCTCATGTGCTTTGAGTATTTTAATTTTTTAAGGTGTCATTTCTAAGCACCCCAGTGTTGATTTGCTTCTGGAACCATTAGATCCCATTTTCATTAATTTTAATGGAAGCTGTAAAATGCAGAACACTGGGAAGGATTTTCCTATTCCTGTTTATATTGGGTTTGTGCCATTTTGTTGACACAAAAAAGCACTGGCTGTTGGTTCAGATGAAGCAGCTGGGGATGTTTTCATGTCCATTTTAAAAAAGTTGTGTCCGTGCTTGGGGCAGAAGTAGATGGAAAGTGAATATAGAGGCTTTAGGCAGCCCTAAATTATAGATGGTTTCAGTGCCAGCAGAGTGTAACAGCTTCTGAAGCAACTTGCCCATCTCTATCACTCATCAGCCACAGAAAAAAAAAAATCAGCCCATCTCAGAGATGCTCCAGCTCATGAAAACATCTCGATTCCAAATTAATTCATCTGGATCATTTATTTATTTATTTATTTATTATAACGTTTAGAAACTCTGCTTTGAGAGAGCTGCATAACACAGAGAACAAAAAAATCCTGCTCCCACCACAGAGGCAGCAGGTGAATAACAGAAACAGTAGGAAAAATTGAGACCATATTGGTCTGCAGCATCAGCAGGCAGCAACTTCTTCTCTGTCACCATTTCTGTACAGGCAGAACTGAATAAATTGCTGTTTCACACACATCTAGGTATTGAAACTGTGCAGGAGAAAAATCTCCTGTTCTCACCTGGTGTGGATGCTGAGTGTGCTGAGGAGGGGACCTGCCTGCAGTGGGGGCTGGACATGTCCCTGCTGCTTTGGTGGCAGTGCCAAGGGCTGCAGGGCAGCCTGTGGTCACCCCTTGGGGTCTCCTCAGAGGTGTTGCAGTGCAGGTTCTGTTTTTCTTGTCCTTGCCGAGGTCAGGATGAATGAGACATGGGAGACAGAAGTTCGAGTAGGGACTTGGTGATTTATTATATCTTATCTATTTATAGAGAATTTAGAGACCCACAAGCCCTGAGCCCTCACCAGCTGCCAGAGAAATGTACCAAAAATGGCTACTTCTAACTTTCTCCCAAGTTTTTTAAGCATTATTTACCCAATAACGAGATGACACCTCTATTATTGATGTTTGTGACCCAATGATGGCCACTAAAGGTCTGCAATGGGGACCTTTGTCACCCAATTACTGAAAACCACCCAAATCCATCAAGAAGAAGGAAGAAGGTGGTGAAAAGAAGGACTTAGGCAATGCCTTAAATCCTCCATCTTGGCTCACACACATTAGGACATTTTAAAACCTTAAACCCAAAGTTTTTCACCCTATGAGATCCCACACTTCTAATTAAACTTCACACCCACAACTCCTGTGTTATCACTCAAATTTGGGAGCCCATCCCAAGGCCTCAAGTTAAATGTGGTGCCTGCCTGAGGGTCAGCACCTTTTTAAGATAGGAAAACCAAAATTTTCAGCATCCAGGGTTCCAGCACAGAGGCACAGCCCTCCTGTCACTGCCTGGGTGTTTAGTACCTGTGTCCAGAATTGGGAATGTGTTAGCAGAGCTGGGAGCTAAGCCAGCTGTAATTAAGCTAAGCCTGGAATTAGGCCTGGCCCTGCAGGAGTGGTGGCTCTGGGGCAGCCCTGCACAGCCACCCCTCTCCCAGCATTGTCCCCCACATGCAGCTCTGGGGTTTCTTTGTGGTCATAAGGACCTGGCTGGACTTGGAATGCACTGACATTTGCTCTGAGAACAGATGAAAAAAAAAAAAGACACATAAAGTTCCCAGAGATGCAAAAGCAGAAACATGTGTTGGAATATGAGCACAGGCTTTTTCTTCTTAACTAAATTGAGCAGTAGGAGATAGGAGTTTGGGTGACCCCTTCCTCACAGTGGGTGTTACACAGACTCAGGCTTTAAGCACTTCCTTAAGGACTGTCAGGAGACTGGGAAATAATTCAGTCAAAGAGGGCAGCACAGGCAGCAACGTCGAGGGAAGGATTTTATATTTCAATTTAAGTGAATCCATTTGTTTTCTTTTTAATGGGAGCAGCACTGTGACTCTGCAAGAGTTAGGAATGAGCTCAGCAACTGGAAACTGGAAAGCAGAAAATCCTGTTGCTCCTCAGGCTGAGGTTTGGGCCTCAGTGGTTTCAGTGGTCCAAGGCACGGCTCTGATTAACCCTGCCCTGATGTACCTGTGCAGGTCATTTTAAATCCATCATCCACGGGCTGCTCTCCCCTAAGGAAAGGTGTGATCTTGCATTCACTTTTGAGAGGGTTTAGGGCAATTAAAGATCTACAGATACTGTTAGTCAGAATTCAGTGCAGAAATGCTCCCATTCTATGTGCTTTGTAAACTTTCCAAAAGTTCTGAGAGGGCTGGAAGGAGTCACATTTTTGCTTTCTGCTCCTGCCATTTCCTCTGCAGCCATCCATGGCTCACTCCCCTCTCCTGTCTGAGTGCAGGTTTGGTACCAACCAGAGCTCCAGCAGCTCCTCATTTCCACCCAGAGACTTTGCAAAACTCCTGCCAGGGGGGCCTCCCCTGCCAGAGGGGTCTCCAGTACTCCAGGTTTCATCTTGGAGCCCTGGTTTCGTGTATTAGCTGATATTCTATTCGAGTTTTCTGCTTCCCTCTCTACAATTTATGAAGTTTTGCCTTTTAGAAAGGGTGATGCTCCTTTTATTCAAGGACATTCACAGTTTCATTGTTTTCCTCTTCAGTCTCTGTATCCTCTGGTGGCAAGGCTTGCAGAGCCAGCAAACCAAGCTGGGAGAGTTTTCCAGGGCACTGTGGAGAGGATTATTTATGTCCATTACAAAAATAACTGGGTTTCTAAGGATCCATCCTGTGGGGCACTCTTAGCTCACTCTAACATTTTCATCATGAATAACCAATTAAAAAAAAAACCTTATTTTGCAAAGCTGTGTTAAAGTGCCCATTTGGGGAAACTGCAGGCACTGGCACTTCTGGCCAAATACACCCAAAAAATGAACTTTACAATATTCTTCAGAAAGCCATGTATTTTTTTTTTACACTTTCTAAGAGTTCTTTATTAGCTGGATCTGTTCCAGTGTTTGCTTTGAGTGGGTTCCTGGCAGAGGTGCCAGTGCAAGTGCTCACATTTGTCCTGGCTGGCTCAAAATGAAGCTGTGTGGACTCGGGGCTCAGCTGTGTCTGTGCTGCTGCACCATGGCAGGATGGAGCCAGTGTGACCTTTCCCAAGTGGCTGGATGTGACTCTGCAGGGCAGGAAAGTCCCTCCCTGTCCCGGTGAAGGGATTGGATTTGACACCTGCCCACTGCAGCCCAAGCTGGGGAGAGCAGGCAGAGAGCAGGGGCAGGGGGCTGGGAAGGGGATGATGGATAATGTGCTTCCATCTGTTTCGTGTCTGTAAAAGTCAGGCCAATGCTTTTGGTGCTGGGAGAGATGTGGGGTTTTGGGGTCAAAAACCAGCGTGGATTTCAGTCAGGAAGGTTTTCCCTAAAAGCTCTGTGGTTGTGAATGTGAGTTCATTAGAGGCTGAAAGTGCAACGAAGCCAGGGTCACTAATTAATCCTGGAAGCTGGGACAGAGCAACACAGACTAACAACCAATATGGTTACATCATGTGTTCTCCCATTTATCCCTCAAAATGTCTGGTTAAATACAGCTGAGATAGTTTACAGTTACAAGTAGACACTAATTGGTACAGAGAGTTAATGCAAAACAATTCCAACTTAAGGTAGCTACCATAAATCCACCCTAACTATCCTATCTAAAAAATGCACCCACCTTAATCTAATTTCTAACTGCGCCACAAAGGCTTCTCAACTCCCACAGGCCCAAAACCTGAGGCCCAGTTTGGGACAGCTCAAACCTCATTCTAAAGAAACCTCATGTCCACATTCTCTACAGTGCAAGGTGTTGGACCAGCTTCTCTTTTCACAGATGTTTGCCCTTTCCAGATCCTTCTGCCCTCCTCACCTTTGATATGAAGGCAAGGGGGGAATTTTGGAAGCATGGCAATGACCCTTCATTGACAGCTCATGTGCTGGGGGTGGGTCAGGTCAGTCCCTTCCCTCACACCTCACTGGGATTTGCCCTCGTGCTTTTCCACAGGGACCCTGCTGGGCAAAGCCTTGCTTCCAAAAAAACCCTGAGGAAATTTGTAATTCCTGTTACTGAGAGACTCAGGAGTTTCAATGAAGCCCAGAATTGCATGGAGTGTTCCAGTCAACACATTTTTGGTTTTCCTTCTTAAAACATTCATGAAAACATCCTGTAGCCAACTGTGTGGCAGCCAACAGCCTTTGCTTCCTTCCACATCAGAACAAGTAGGAGCATCTTTTTTAGTTGGGAGAAANGGATTGGATTTGACACCTGCCCGCTGCAGCCCAGGCTGGGGAGAGCAGGAGAGAGCAGGGCAGGGGGCTGGGAAGGGGATGATGGATAATGTGCTTCCATCTGTTCCGTGTCTGTAAAAGTCAGGCCAATGCTTTTGGTGCTGGGATAGATGTGGGGTTTTGGTGTCAAAAACCAGCGTGGATTTCAGTCAGGAAGGTTTTCCTTAAAAGCTCTGTGGTTGTGAATATATGAGTTCATTCGAGGCTGAAAGTGCAACGAAGCCAGGGACACTAATTAATCCTGGAAGCTGGGACAGAGCAACACAGACTAACAACCAATATGGTTACATCATGTGTTCTCCCCTTTATCCCTCAAAATGTCTGGTTAAATACCGTTGAAATAGTTTACAGTTACAGGTGGATGCTAATTGGTACAGAGAATTAAAAGAATGCAAAACAATCTCAATTAAAGGTAGCTACGATAAATCCACCCTAACTATCCTATGTAAAAAATGCACCCACCTTAATCTAATTTCTAACTGTGCCACAAAGGCTTCTCAACTCCCACAGGCCCAAAACCTGAGGCCCAGTTTGGGACAGCTCAAACCTCATTCTAAAGAAACCTCATGTCCACATTCTCTACAGTGCAAGGTGTTGGACCAGCTTCTCTTTTCACAGATGTTTGCCCTTTCCAGATCCTTCTGCCCTCCTCACCTTTGATATGAAGGCAAGGGGGAATTTTGGGAGCATGGCAATGACCCTTCATTGACAGCTCATGTGCTGGGGGTGGGTCAGGTCAGTCCTTTCCCTCACACCTCAGTGGGATTTGCCCTCGTGCTTTTCCACAGGACCCTGCTGGGTAAAGCCTTTCCTCAGAAAACCCTGAGGAAATTTGTAATTCCTGTTACTGAGAGACTCAGGAGTTTAAATGAAGCCCAGAATTGCATGGAGTGTTCCAGTCAACACATTTTTGGTTTTCCTTCTTAAAACATTCATGAAAACATCCTGTAGCCAACTGTGTGGCAGCCAACAGCCTTTGCTTCCTTCCACATCAGAACAAGTAGGAGCATCTTTTTTAGTTGGGAGAAAACAAAAAAAAATCACACTAACTTGATCTTTCCCTTTGATCCCTCATATTCCCTGCATGCTTTCCTCTCTGTTTATAGCATCTGACATAATTCCTTTGGTCAGATTTTATGCCTGAAGTCATTTAGGCCAATTTTAGCTCCTTTTTCTTTTTTTTTTTTTCCCAGGGCTTTGACATCTCAAGCAACTTAATCTAGGTCAGTAAAGTACCTGCTGTTGAAAGGAATTTTCTTGAGTAATGTTTTGATGTCAGAAGGGCCTTCCTTGGCATGTGCAGATGGGAGGCCACCAAGCCCAGACAGCATGGAAAGGGCAAGCCCTGAGGTGTTAAATATTGGTCAAAAAGGAGCCTGCAGTGATATGTGGATTTAGATTTTAAATGAAGAATTTTGGAGATTTTTTTCAAACAGCTGAAGTGATGTAGTGTAAAAATCCCAGCAATGTTTCATTTGGGGGAAAATGTGCATGGGAAATGTTTGGGTTCAGGATCACAGGAGCAGCAAGTGCAAGGATTCCAAATGATTCCCAGACCAAACCTAAGTTTAAAGGTTTAAATCAAACCTAAGTGTTGAGTTTACAGCTGGGAGAGCCCAGGCAGCTCCTTTTGGGAACGGGGTGTGGTGGCTCAAGGAGGAGCAAACCTGATGGAGTTGACACTGCCATGTTTATGTTCCTGCTTTTTGGCTACTTTAAATAACATTTTTGAGGACTCTTATCACAATTCTCTTTATCAGAACCAGGGCTGAAAGGCAGATCTCCTTTCTGGCTTTCAGGCACCCAATGAAGGCACTGGGGACAGGGAATTATCACTGCAGCCAAGGCAGAAAAGTGGGAGAAAATGGGAGTGAAATACAAGATACTGCATGAGCACCAGGACTAATAAAGATTTTCTTTTCTGGGTTCATATTTCATGATTGATTTAATTTTTGTATCTGTAAAAGAGAAGCTCTAAATAAAGCTTCTCCTGTTGTTGGGCTTGGGTATTTGCAGGGGCCTTCCCTCTGTACCCACCCAAATGTTTTCACAAAAACTGGAGGAATTTAAATTGCTATTTATCTGACCTTCTGTCACATTTGATTAAGAAGGGTTCAAACATCACTGAGGTGGGTCACAGGTAAAATGGCAAAAACTCAGCAAAATGTATAATTGTTCTTCGTGTCCAAATGACAAAAAAACAAAACAAAACAAAACAAAAAAAGAGGGTAGCCCAGTCTTTCCCCATAATCTTTAGAAAAAAATATTGTGAATTCCATTTCTGTGTTCCTCCAGTCATTTCCAAAGCAGCAGCACAAGCCAATTCTCCAGCCCTGCTTTAGAACATCCCCTGAACAATCTAATTTGAATGACATTACTGGAAACTAAAGTGATTGTGTGTGTGCTTGTTTAGCTCATCACTGAGTCCCTCAGCACTGCACTAACAAGGAGTGATATTTTTGCCCCTCTAAACTTGCCTTAATTTGGTACATTTGCTCAGCTGGTTTCTGGTGGACTCAAGGATGATACCATGGCTCTCAAATTATTCTCTGCAGAGCATTTTTTGGTGGGCTCAATCAAACCCACGGTCATGAGATGCTTTTTTTTTTCTCCCCCCTCTCATTTCCAGTTGAGAAGTTGTGTTATGAGGCTCTAAAAATATATTCACATGTTTTCATGAAATTGTCTCTCCATGGCAGCAATTGTTAGAGCTGCTGTGCTCATGCCTTTGATCATTTTTGGGAGGAGTGGTGGCTTTTGTGATTGGAAATGGGTGAAGGACAGAGCCAATCCAAATGTGTGTTTGCATGAGGGATGAGTTTTTGTGAGGGAGAGAGAAATCTATTTACATGTTCACCAAGCAGAATTTCGCCTTTTCATCCTTCTATGAACTTTTAAAGTAGGAAGATTTACTTAAGTAATTTTTTTTTTAAATGTATGGAAATGAAAGGTGTGGGATTTATCTCTGGGAAGGTCTTGCAGCTCTGCCTAAAATGTTTTGGTAGGCAAAGAACAACTTAAATGTAAGTGCTGCATTTCAGCAAAGGTCTCTCTTGTTCAAACATTTCTTCAGGCATTGGAGTTTTACACGAGGTTGCCAAAACAAAGCTTTGAAAACAGGGTAAAACACCTTTTCTCCTGCTTGTTCAGCTTTCCTCTTTTAAAAAGTGAGATTATGAGAGCTCACAGTAGTGAGATTCCTCTTTTACCATTTTCTTTCAAGTTGGGATCTAAGGAAACCAAAAGAAACTAAGGAAACTAAGACATAAGCTAAGGAAAATGTACATTAAATAAATATATATACATGTAAATACAGAGAGGTTCTATATCAAAATTTTAATAAATGAAAGAATAAAAGGTGATTTTTTTTCTTTTCCACTTCCCCTTTCAGAGCTGAATTTTAAGCTATAGATTGAATCCAGAAGGTTTCTCAAAAGGTCTTTTTTAACTACAACTGGTCAAAAACTGATTACCCTACCCTGACATCTTCCTGAGATATATTAAGCAAAATCCCACTCCAAAGAGCCTGAAAAGTTCATACTCTATCCCCCAAAATTTTACATCTTAGAACAGAACACAAACCTATAAATAGAAGTAAATTAAAATATTTTCATGCATGGAAGTTTTAAATTCAGTAATTTTAATAGTATAGTTTAATTAAATACCTAAATTAGAAGAACTTAATTTTGAAACAGCAATCTTTTGACTTTATTTTAAGTGCAAGAACACTCCACTTTTATTTCTCAGGGGATTTTTGATGTCAGTTGGTGCTCCCTGGAGAAGGACACCTGAGCTAAGATCTTTGTTAAGGAGCAAGAAGCAGAATTTGGCTGGATTTATTTCTTAGCCTTGTTCTTCTGCAGGGGTTAAAAGTGAGCCTCCCTCCTCTTCACAGCTATAAACACTGCAGTCCACATGAAGAGGAGTCTATTTAAAAGTGGCTGAATAAAGTCAAGAAGGTAAATTAGAATCATCTGCTCCCCAAAGCCTTTCTTGTCTCCATAAAACAATGCCCTCTCCTGCCTCCCAGGCTGTGACTAATTCTCTTGCAGTCCTTTTGTTCCAAATAAAACTCTCATGGAGGCTGACCATATTTTAATGAACAAATGCAGGGAAGATTGACTTTACAGGATTTTTTGGTGCCTTCCTTACTTCAGTGGCAGTGAGAGGAGGGGACAGAAGTGCAGCAGTCTCACTGTGGATGCTGAAGGATGGTCAGAGGATTTTTTTTTGCTGCTGTGTTTTTGACACAGCTGTGGCTCATGGTATGGATACAATTAATTGGGTTCATAATTAGGAGTGTTTAGCACCAGCTTATCTGTCAGGGATCTCTGTGAGGAAGCAGATGAAGAGATTCCCTGGAGAACAATAATCTCCTTACTTTGGGGAGGAGCAGGATGGTGGGACTTGCTCCAGAAGGCTGTGAATGGAGGGTCTGTCACTTCACCTGGAGTGTCCCCAGAGGGCTGCAGGTCTGCCCTGGGAAAGGAAAATAACAGGGGTTTTGAGCTTCCTGCAGCTCAAAATTAGGTGTGCATAGCCCACTCAGAGGAAAGGGTTAAAAGGAGGATGCTGTGCTCAAACCTGCAAAGAACCTGTGTCATTTAAATCCTTGTAGTGGAAAGTCTGATATCCTCACACAGTTTAAGGGTGAGCTCCACTGTTATGTTTGGAAGTGTTCATCTCCCTCTGGAAGTGCCAGACCTTCTCCTGAGAGGGAAACCAGCTCTTGTGACACCTGAACCCGCTGGTGAAAGGCAAGGAAGAACTGAGGCACTCTGGCCACCTCACATTCTCACAGATTTCACACTCTTCTACACTGACTTAGCCCAAAGTCACTGAACCTGTTTTTCTCGTGACTCCTCTTGCAGCTCCAAGAGCCACTCTTGCAATTTGCCTTCCTGAAAACTGGGGAATCCCTGGAATCATTGGTGGTCATGAAGAACTGTGTCTTTATGACTTCCTTGACTATTAAAAATCAGAAACCAATTGCAAACTGAGCTCCAGGAATAAATCTAGAATAGTTCTTTTAATGTCAGCAGTTACCTAAAATAGTATCAGATGAGAAAAATTAGAAAATATCAACTCCATTTATTAATTTTATTTAAACATTTGTTATTGTTCCTAGGAGATCTTGTTAATTTGCAATCCTTTGACCGATATCCAGCATTTCAGCAAAGAAAGTCCTGTTTATGACAGCAAAACCTATAATTTTTCTATCTGCAAAACTTGGGCTGAAGCTGCAACCTGAATTCAAATGATTTTTAAGGGACTACATAAATTTAAGAGGGATTTCAATCAACTCAGGATAACTCCTGTGATCTTCTTCAATTGAAAATGCCTGACTTAATTCCAGTGAACATGATACAGGATCTCTGGTAGAAGAAAGGGTCTTTGGGGATACAGAAAGGGAAGCTAAACCTGAAATTTTTCATATGATCTTACATCATTAGAAATGCCCACAAAGACAATGGCAATTTTCTATTTGAGCAATGATCCTACAGAACTTTTTTCTCCCAGTCACTTTGGGATTCTGCTCGGGCTGGCTGTTGTTTGTCAGCTCAGGAATGTCAGAGATGAAGAACCTGCACACATCTTCCACTCCCCCCTACACCTTGTTTTCATGTTCCCCAGCAAACTCCTCAAGCTTTTGTGTTTCCTTGTTTATTTTTATTAACCATTTGCTCTCGTATCTCTTACTGCCTCAAAACTATGCAGGCTAAAGGTCTGAATACTTTGCTTTAAGCATCCTTGATTTGCTGGTTGTTTCCTTGCACTTGTGAGAGCGTTACAGCAGCAAAGGTGCTGGCAGCCCATCAAATTTAGAGCCTTGCAAAGCCAGCACTGCCATTGGCTCTGCAAACCCAGACAGATTCATCAAGAAAAATTCTGTCAAATAAAAAAAAAAAGAAAATCACTGACACAGACCTGGCTGATACACTCAGAATTCAACATCTTGTCCCTTGGTGCCCCAGGCTCCAAGCACAAACAAATCAACCCTTCATAAGGAGATGCTTATGTGCTAAATCCTTCTTTTCCTTGGCTTTGGCAAGCATCAATAAACACCTTGGCAATGAAGAGCAAGAGATTACATGTTCTATATGGGCGGCAGGGCTCTCCTGCAGCTCAGGGAGGGACCATATCTGCTCCTGATGAAAGCAGAATGCTGAGTGTTGTGCAATTGCTCGTGTGAAATGCACCCAGCAGCAGCCTGGTGGTCACACTGGAGCTCAGGGGAGTCCTGTCAGGGCTTGGTGGGCAGATGTTGTACCTTGAGTGGGTCATTTTCTGAGAGATTCTCTCATTTCAGTATTCCTCTGCTTCCCCTTCCCTTCTTCCCAGCCCCTCATGACTCAGGCAGACAAAATATTGCTGGAAAATGGCAAATGAGGACTTGAGAAAAAAAAAAACCAGGGAATGGAAAATAATGTCTCATTTTTACATTCTGCCATTGTGTCTGTAGGGACAGTAATTGCTGTTTATTTTAGGGGCTGATGTATATGCTTAGAGTGAATTTTTTTCAGATTACAAGTAGGACATCACTTACACTTAAGTTGCTTGTCATAACTTTCAGACCAATAAAACTCCCACAGATGAAAGCTTGCCTCATGTAAAAGAACTGTTGAAAAAGTGTTTCTATGGACATAAAATCTGACATGATGATAATCTGAAACTGCTCACTCCCCAAGGATGACAAAACTCCAACAACTTCAAAGCAAAGAAAGACTTGCCAGAGGGGAAATTGTAATTAAAATTAGATAACCTGCATGAAAAGCATCCAATTTGTAGTCTATAAAAGCATTTTAGAAGCACAGTTCTTGAGCCCCAGGACCATAGCTGTAACAATTATCTCAAGACTTTCACAGTGGAATCAAAACATGTTAATTTGTTAATGAGTCGGTTTGTAGCAGTAAGGAAAAACTCTAATGAGGGAAAACAAACATGAAGACTGCATTTTTTGGTTTTAAGTGAATGCACTGTTTAAGTCCATGCTTTGGTTGCTGTGAAAATTCCCCATCTCTTCCTGAAAAAAGTGGGTTTGAACTGAATTAAGGGACTTTTTCTCCCCTTAGTCCCAGCCGAAAATCCAGGTGGGTCACTGAGCCTTTCACATGGGTTTCCTCTCCAGCCTTTTCTGCTGGAATATTGGGATTCTGCAGTGCCTGTGCCTGGCTGGGAGCTCTGGTCACCCCACAAGGAGCTGAGACTCCTTGAGCCATCTCTCAGTGCCACCAAACACAACTTCCCAGTGATAAAGGATGCAAAAATAAGCACAAAAACCTCTTTTGGCCTCGCTCATCTTTATGTACCCAGAGCAGGGAGGCAGCAGCTGGACCAAGGATTGGATTGAGCCCTGACATCGTGGCAGATCTCAAAGAGCAAAGAGGAACCTTGGACCCAGCTGAGGAGGCAGATTGCTCCATGTTTCCCCACTTCCCTGCAGAGGTTTCCATCCACCCTGTGTTTAGCAGCAGCTAATCCATAAATCTGGCCCTTCTCCAGATTTGGGAGGCTGTGCTGTGGTGGCTGCTCCCCCAGCAGGGCAGAGGGGGAGGTTTCCCTGCCAGCACAGAGCAGCAAAAATATTCATTTTCAGCCAATGATTGGATGCCTCAGATTGGGAGAGGGTGAGGGACTTCTCTGAGAGTTTGGGTTGTGGTGAGGTTGGAGGGCAGAAGAGCAGTGGGGAGAAACAGGCAATGGGGAGAAAAGCCTGAAGAGAAATAGGAAAAGGAAGAAGAAAGGAGGCAAGAGAAATGGGAAGGGAGGGAGGGAAGAAAAAACTGCACGTGAGGAGGAAAGGTAAAGTGGTGGAAAAATTAGAAAACCTGTGGTATTTTACATTGATTGGAACTTGCTAAAACAAAAGAGCTTTAGGCCAAAAAATCTTATTTCTTTCTTCCTCCATTAGACTACAGCACTGTTAAAAAAGAGGAGGGTTTAGGGCCTGGTCATATCAATACTGCCAATGAGTGCAGAACTAAGGGGAGTTTTAAGGCCAAAATTGCCCTTTCCATCACTTGGCTGCCAAGTGCACCATCACTGCATCTGGGAAAACCCAGACAGAATTTCCACAAGGAGAAAGTCTCCTCAGCTGGTGTGTTGGTATAAGGTGATGGCAGGATGGCTTCCCTGGGAATTAGGGACTCTGGGAGAACAAACTGGTCCATCAACACCCAATAGCACTTGAGTGTCTTTCAATCTATTCAATCTCTGTTCTATGGTCAGTAAAATTTAGGATACAGAGGTGCATCCAAACCCACCTACATCTCACTCATCTTCACTCTTTCCAGGCCCAGATTTAGATCAAGCCCTGTTTGCTGTTCCATCCTCATTCAGTAGCTTGTAATTTTGGTTCCTGGACGAGCCACAGGGCACAATAAATACACAGTGTTCCCACACTAAAATGTGCCACATCACTGCAAGTGACAGCAGCAAAGGTGCCCAGCATCACCACCTCCCTTCAGCAAAGAGCTCACAGACCAGAGATGCTGAGAGAAGGAAAAGGGCTTGGAGGGAAAAGTCAGGATAGCCTGGGTGTAACAATGATCTTCTGGGATTGAATCTCATAATTAGCCAGGGCAGACTTCTCTTTGATGTAGGATTAATATAGAAAGAAAAGATTAATGCACAATGTTACTTCCTGAGTGAGCTGTTTCATTATCTTTGGTAGCTTCACAATATGATAATGATCACAGGAGTGGATCTGATCTTTTCCAGCTGAGACAATAGGGAGGAGGTGAGTGTTTATCTCTGCCTTCCTCCAGGTGACACAGTAATCCAACTGTGCTGCTCCTGACAGCTGGAAAAGCTGCACACCTTCCTCAACACCTTGCACATGGCCCATGCTTGCAAGCATTGATAATGATAAAATGCTCATTATATCATTTCTGCTCAAGGCAAATAGACATTCTGGTGATCTGATGCAAATGCAGAGTTATCTCCTGCTGGTCTCTATTTATGGGAGCAGTGACTCCAGGTACTGCTATTATTAGCACTCTCACGAACACTGTTTGCTTTGTTGCAACACTTCTCATTTAATCAAACATCCCAAGGCAACTTGGAGAAAAAGTTCTTATATCTGAAGTGCCAATTTTAAGTAAATATTCTCCCAGCCAAACATTTCCCTTTACCTGGGAACTGCAGGCTGCTGCACGGGCCCAGAATCCAGCAGGCCTGGATCCCATTTTCAGGTGTTGTAAAAGCTTTCTGTGTTGGAAGAAAGGTTGTCCAAGGATTAAAACCTTTGGGAGAACAGAGAGATGGTGAAGCAAAGGGGCAAACTTGCCAGGTTCTTTGCCTCTCTGGATTTTTTTTCATATCAGGAAGAGGCTTTGTGCCTTCCATGAGGTCCCTCCCAGCGTCAGGCTGTGGGTGATTCACAATCTGTGTGTGCCAGAGACTTCAAAACCCTGGTGAAGCTTTTCATTCAGGAAACAGGGACAGCAAAGCCTACCTGCCTCAAATAGGGTGGTTTTAAATCTACCTAACCAGGGACAAATACATTTTCCTTGTTTATTTTCTGTGATTCTGCTCTGGCTTGGCACGAGGAATTCCACTGTGCTCCACCATCAGCCTCCCTGCTGCTCCAACAGGGAATGTGGAGGGTCCTACCAAAGCCCTGAATCATTCACTCAGCAGCTTTGTTTGGGTTTGGTTTTGGGATGTTTCTCAGATTCAAGTTAAGGCTGGTTTGATGTTGTGCTCTTCAAAGTCATTCAGCACCCAGCCCTTCTTCTGTGGCTCCGTGGAGTTCAGCACTTGGCTGGAGCCTCGTGCTGGATCGGGGCTTTCACAACAGCAGCCAAACCAATTCATCTTCTCCAAAGATGCAACGTGGAAGGGCTGTTGTGCCTTCTATTTTTATGGCAGTGTTTTTGCTTTATTTCTCACTCAGATCCTGGGCTTCATCCTGCCCCGTTTCCTCGCCTTGGATGCTGAATGACTCCTTACGTGCTGAATTTATAACATTTTCTAACTGCAGAGCCTATAAACCAGGGAAATATGCCAGTCTAGGGTTGTCTGTGAGCAAATCTAAACTGGCCTGCAGCCTTCCCAGCATTCTCCTCCATGGCACCTTTCATTTGATGGGCAGACTTGTAGATTCCTGACCTTTAAATTAAAAGATTAGGGATAGAACCAGGGATCTGTCTCATGTCCCAGACTGTCCATGTCAACTTGGATTATTGGGATTAGAGAGAGGCAATAAATAGCACTGAGCTCTTGGGGGCTTCAGGTTGGACATCAGGAGGAGTTTGTTCACTGGAAGGGTGGTCAGGCATTGCAAGGAGCTGTTGGGGAGCTGGTGGAGTCCCCATCCCTGGAGGTGTCCAAGGAAAAACTGGAGGTGGCATTCAGTGCTCTGGGCTGGTGACAAGGTGGGGACCGGGCACAGGTTGGACTGGAAGGTCTGGGAGGTCTTTTCCAGCCTCAGTGATTCTGTGTTTCCATGATTCTTCTATGGTGGTGCCCATTTGCCAACACTCATTAACCACACACACTCACTGCACAAGTATTTACACAAATATTTCCATTTGTATTTGCAGTGAGTGTGCAGGAAAATAAAAATGTTGCATGAATCTTTTGCATTCCACTAAGTGAGAACAGAAAAACTTTCCCTTTTTTCTTCTTTTTTTCTTTTTTTTTTTCTTTTCTTTTTTTCTTTTTTGCCATGGCAGGGCTCCCAATTTAAAATTAGATACCAATAATATTTTGTAACTAACACATAGTGCAGGTCCAGCCCACTGCCAGCTGCTGCACTGCCTGTGAACCACAGCCTCAGGAGAAGCTAAAATAAGAAAATTGCTTTAATAGTGAGTTTGCTCATGGCCCTGGACAATCTGGAGCACCACTGGTGGGAAATTTGGCTCCCTTCCCCACAGCAGGTCATCCCTACCGTAGGGATGGGCAAAAGGAGAGGCAGTGAAATGCCAGGGCTGCCCAGTTGGAGAGCTGCCAGCAATCCTTGCACCTCTCCAGGTGGGCATCCCCCCAAAACAGCACCTGAGGTCACCTGAACCCTTCCACTCCTGACCCACCACCCCCCCAGGGGCTCCAGGGGCAGCTGGAATTGCTCTCCCTGATGACTGGAGCAGTACAAACAGTGAGGGAATCTCTCCCCTCGTGAATCACCAAAAAATGGGAAAATAATCATCTTAAATTAAAGATACAGTCAGTCTGCAAACAGCAAAACTTTGTCAGCACAAGAATAAGACATTCTCCTTAATCCTGTCCGTGCTGAAAGAAGTTTATTCAAGTATTTATCTAACCTTGTATTTAACCAGGAAATCCAGCTGAGCTAATCACTTTCTGCCAAAGAAGAATTTGGGCACTTGTCTGCCATGACATTTCTGAGTGGTTCTGTACACTGTGGCCATTCTTTTAATGGTTTAATCACACGCAGGAGGAACCACACAGTTCTCAATTATGCTTCCTTCAGGAAATCAAAGAGCCTTGTCATCAGGGAAGACATAAGATGATGTTGTGAATTATTTGCCGAGGTGATGCCTGGAGATGAGAGGCCAAGGGGTTCTGCCTCTCTATGGGCCTGTCCAAGTTCACACCACTTCAGTCTGCACTTTATACCTCTAACAAGCTCTAATGCCTTTTTTCTTCCGAGATTTCAAACAAGAGGTTCCTTTTCTTGTGTGGTAACACCCGAGAGTTTGATGGCTTGGTTACCTCTACCTTGTAAATAATAAAACATTGTACTTTGGGTCTCGTAAATAACAAGATATTCTCTGTGCACAGACACACATGTGCTTCCACGCTCAGTCTGTGATGATTTTACAAGTAGAGAGACACAAAAGACAATGAACAAATTATACTTTCCACAGAGATGAAATTACGGGGCTCACAGCAACACCAGATTTGTAGTTATTCTGGGCAGAGACTTGCACACTGAAAGTCTCAAGGACAGTTAATTTGGGGAAGTTCCACCTTCAGGTCTGTAGCTCCAAAAGAAGGCATCACGTGCCTCAGTTTCCCTGCAGGAAAAGTGGTGGTGATTGAACTGACCTCATCCAAGGCCTCTGGATGACCTTGGACATCTGCTCCTGATATCCCTGCACTCTCCTACCATGGCAGTGCCAATGGGAGAAAAACAACCCCAATGGGCCCTTGGATTTCACCACCTCATCCCACCTCTGCCTGTGCAAGACTCACGTGTCAGGACCATGAGAAAAGAATAAAAGAGAAAGGAAAACAAACAAACAAACAAAAAAAGGCAGGCACTTGAGACTCATCCCCCTCCTTGCCCCTCGGAAGGATTATTCAACAGAAATAATTGTCAAATAATTAGCTGCCACCACCCCCCCCTCCATTGTCCCCTCCTTGCTGAGTCACGCTGTCCCCAAAGCATCCTGGAGGTCTGCATGGACCTCCCTGACCCAGCCTGGAGCCACCCAGAGCTGTCTGAGTGTCCCCTTGGACATCTGCAGGAGCCCTCTGTGCCCTCAGCACCTTCCAGGATCAGGCCTGGCATTAGAAAGTCGTGCAGACACAGCCACAGCCAAATGTGAACCAGCTGAAAACGCTGCAGCAAGGGCACATTGTCTTCAGACCAGCCCCTGGAAGAATTAAAACCAAGTGTGTGATCTGAGCAGGGCTGAAATGAACTCCAAATGAAACTGGAGTTTAGGTCTCCTTAGCAGGGAGCACGGGGTGGGATTGTTAGGTTTTAATAAAGTGTGGCCAGTGCTTTAATAAAGTGTGGCGAGTATATTACCCAACATGCTTTTACAATTACTGAGAAACAAGGACAGGAACTTCATTAACACTTTACAGGGGAAAGAAAGCTGTGCTACAGGCAAGTGATATATTGCTCTTGGTGACTGTAGGTGTCCTGCATTTCAGAAAACAAGGGGGGAAAAAAAATCTGGGGAAGGGAGTAATTACACTGTCAGCAAATGTGTTTGTGTTCTCAGTGAAGTCACCCTCCCAAGCCCCACAGCTGCTGGGAGCCTGCCTCACAACATGGCAAACCTCTAGGACAGAAGGTGACTCTATAAACACAGCAAGAGCTGTAATGTGAGAGACAAAACTCCTGAAAGGGGGGAAAAAAAAAATGTAAAAGCACACGCAGAATCATTTACAAAATGTGTTTTCCAGGGCTGCAACAACCCTGGGCAGGGTTACACTCAGCACTCCTGGAGCAGAGGAGAGCTGCTTTGATAAAGCACAGGTGAGGTGTATCTTGTGAGCTGCATGTCAGGCAGGATTAACTCCCTGGCAAATTATCAAAGCCAACTGATAGCAAAACAAGTTGGGACTCTCCTGGAGTGGCAGTTTAAAACTAGGTGTAACTTCACCTAAAACAAATGAATCCAGCGGGGGTGTAAGGGGACTACCTTACTCATTAACCCCTTGATTAACTCCCAGGCGCATCACAGCGTTTTGTGGAAATCAAGGAGGTCTCAAGAAACTTAAAACTGTGTTGGGCAAGTTTAGAGTAAAATTCAATTACTGGGAGGATTCTTTCTGTGTGGTTTGGGGATTCGGAGAGGAGAGGGAGGAGAGCATGAGGTGAAATGTTTTACTGCGTCTGCTCCTGCCTTTTGCTGCTCAGCCTTGCACAGGTTCCCACGTTGCAGGAGCAAGCTCACAGTAAAACAAATTCTGAGTTCCTCAGAGTAGGGAAAAGCTGCTCAGCAGCTTGGAAATAACCCCTGAGAATGTAAAACCAGCCCTTGAATTGCCAAACAGATCTTTCAGGCAGTTTTTATCCTGTTTTGCATTAGAGCAGCTGAAGCACACACACACTCACACACGTGAGGAATTATTAATTCCTCCCATTAGGAACACAGGAGGAGTCTAAAATCCCTGTGATGGCACAAACCATCACACACAGGCTCAGAAACGCTGCCTTTGTGCTTTATAACAATGTTTCCTGCTTTTTGCATCTCTGCAGCAGGGAACACAAATCCCTCGTCGGGTGTTCCCAGGGAGCTCAGGGCTCCACCTGGCACCGAGGAGATCCTGCAGCTCAGGAAAACTCAGGGAATTCTGTGGCACTGCACATGGGAGAGCCAGGCATGCAGAGAGGGATGGTGGGCTGAAAATGTGGCTTGTCTGGGATAATGAAGGAGACGGGAGGCAATTAAAGAGGAGAAAAGTGACAATCTGACAACACGCTCAATTAATGTAATCAGATTTTGCACTCACTTCATCAGTAGTAAATCAAAGCGGAGTAGGAATGATAGGAGCTTTTTTTAATATTAAAAAACTACTCCCATAATATGCAAAGTCAGGGAATACCAGTGAATTTGTGTCTGTTGCCGATCATTAACTGATTTAGGATAGACCTTGTTGAGTAATTATGTTTAATGAGAGCCTGTCCATACAGGTTGCTATCAGATGTCATTTTATACAGTTTCAAGCCAGATATAATGGGCAAGATGCACATATTAACTTTCTGTAATACTGCACTGCCTTTTTATGGGAGAAGGGTGGGAAAATTCAAAACTGATTATTGTGTGGCTTCCTTTCAGACAGTTGTATTTGATCTAATTTGATTTATCGCTGCACATTTTGAATGAGCAGAAATGTCTGGAGGGGAAAAAAGAGACTTGTTACAGTAAATGCTCATGTTAATGTCTTTTCACCTGCTTGCTTGGTGGGCTCCAGAGCTGCCTGTATTTATTACTGTTTGGAGTCTTGTGGATTAAAAAAAAAAACCTCCCCTCTATCTTTTTGCTCTCTGTTGTAGGGATGTAATGAGCTTCTCACACCCTCCACAAGCAGTGATTGTGTAACTAATCCGTGCTGGCACAACAGTGTCTTCACCTAGATCACTGATATTGCTAAAGAGAAATGCAGGATAAAGGCTGGTGTCTGTTGTCCTGGGGAAAACACAGCTGTAACTTGGCAGTTTTTTCCAGGTGGTCTTAGAGCATCAATGTCTTGAACCTTGTTGAGAAGCGAGCCCAGAAGTTTGGAGTCCCACTCCTTTTTAGAGAAGCATGTAAAAGTTTTGATGCTAGCATTACTTGAAGGCACAAAACCACAGACAGTTCTCCTGATTGCTTAAGGGTTTCTGTGTCCCCAGTGCAGCTCAGCTTAGTCTTTCATGTAGTGCCACTGTTTTTCTTCAGCACTGAGACATGGGGAGATGAACCAGTGGCTTTTCCATCACGCTCTTTCTAAGAAAGGCACACACACTTAAAAAAAAAACATAAGGAAATGCATAAATATCTGTGAGTCTGAGCCACCCACCCTGCAGCATGAGGACTCGAGGTTCTTCTGCAGTTTAAGCACAGAATTAGGAAATGAGAGCTCTTTGGGCTGACTTTGTCACTGATTTTCTGTGTGATGGTTAGAAGGGGCTGTATCTCTGCAGTGACTTGTTCCATAAACCCTTGCACAAGAAGCAGCCTGAGTTTAGGAGTTTATTAGCACCTACACTTGACAGGCTGCTGGGTTCCACGATCCAAAGCAGGGAGGTAGCACACCTCAGATGGCTCCTGCCTACATCTGCACCCCGGTGTTGTGTGTCTGCAGGGCCAGGGGCTGTTTCTGGTGGGACAGCAGGATGTGTGTCCCACCCCTGGAGTGATTCCCACCATTTCCCAGGGGCTGACTGCCTCCTGCTCAATCTCCCCTTTGAGCAGCATCACTGATGGGCACTGAGGAGCCCCTGTGCTCAGGAAACTCAGCAACCTGAGTTCTGAAAGCAGGGAGAGGGACAGGACAGCACCTCTGCACCTGGAAACAGCACCCAAAACAGCACAAACCCATCCCTTCTTTGGTAGGTTTTAGGTTCAAATTAGGCTTCCCTGCCTTATCTAACTCAGGTAAGTGTTAGTCACTGGCATTGCAAAAACTTGTCAGGGTTTGGTTTGGCACCGTCCCTTCTCGTGTTCCCGTGTGTGGATTGCAGGGACACGTGTTTGCCTTGCTGAGGGAGATCTCACACATGAACACTGATTACACTGTGAATTGATGATTCTCTGCAAGTGTTTTCTGGGTTTGTTTGGGTGCTGACCTGCTTGGGTCAGCCCTGGCTTTGCTCTTCTCTCGACACACAAAGAATTCCTCTGTGGTTGTTGCTGGTGGTCAGGAAAAAATCCTCCTGAAATAGGTGTGGACCTGTTAGGTGTTGGTCAGGGAGGTAATTTGTTCTGCTGACACTGATCTAAAAAATAATAATAAAAAAGCAGAATTTACATAAACCTAGAGGAATAAGCATTTATTTCAACATAAAAGGAGGGGGAGGACTAAGAAAAGAAGGCATTGTAGACTCATCTTCTCCTGATGCGTTTGGGAAGGTTTCTGTTGACATTTCTCCTGTTACAGCATAAGTTTATGTGATATTTCCATCCATCTCCAGAATGAGCTGAATGAGAACACCTCTGAATCTGTGGGAACCTCAGATTCCAATCTCCATCTAGATGCAAAGCGCATCATTTTCTCAACCCTATTTGCATCCCGAGATATACAAAACACAGAAAACACAAAGGTTTGGCACTCAGGGAAGTCTCTGTCGTTTGCATTCTCATCTCCAGCCCTGCACGTGCCACCACGGGCTGGGGCTGCCCCTGCATGGGGTGACAGCACTCCCAGATCCAACACCCTGCACACAGAACTCTGCTTTTTCTCACATGCATACTCGTTAGAGAATTTCTCTCATTACCTGGGCTGCAATCCCTCCCTGGGGGGGGAGGCCTTGTGCACAGAATTAATTTCATTTGGCCGCAGAAACTCCCTGTGCCTTTGGCATCTCGTTTATACACAGAGAGGAAAAGCTGTCTGAGGCAGAGCTGCTCCATTTTACGAGACCCTGTAGGAAATATCTCACACCAAGCTGGACTGGAGGTGGTTGTTGAGCTGAACTCTGCAATCCTTGCTTTAAAAGAGAGCAGCTTGGGGATTTTCCCCCTCTTTTCAGAAACCTGTTTGGGGTTTGATCTGCCTTTATTGACTGAGCTGAGTAATGTGCAGGAGGGATGAGCTGAGCGTGCTCAGCTTTGGAGATGGTCTGAAGGCAAGTCTACACCTGGCATCTCCTCTTTACAGCTCAATGGGGTGAAAATTTTCCACATTTCCTTTCTCTTTTTTTCACCCTTTCCTTGCTTTCTTTCAATTATAGCTGGCATTTTCAGAGGTAAATGTTTTTGGGGATTTTTTTTTCAGCGACAAAATAATTCTGCAGAAAGTACCCGCATTTTTTTTTTCATGGAAAAAGTGAAAATTTAAAGTTTAGTCAAAAAAACGTTGTTCAGTCCCAAAACCTCTGAGCTTTGAGTGTAACTGAAATGTTTGAATGGTTGAATTTCCTGCAGAGAATGGAGGAAAACAAATGTGTTTTCACTATTTTTAGCTATTCCAGTATTTCACTGGAAGTATTTTGAGGGGGAAGTTGGTTTTTCCACAGCAGTTGCTACTTGAGTCCTCTAATTCCCTCTTTTTATTGCCTTTCCCACATTTCATACCAAATTCTAATATTTCTTATCTTCCTCCCGTCTTTCTGGCTGTGCAACACCCAAATCTTGCTGTCATTTTGTATTCATGAAGGGGGTGGAGGAAGTCTAATTTCTAGCAATGATAACCAAAATTAGAACTATGGCATAGATTTTATTTTCTGGGGGGAAAATTTCTGAAAAAAAACCCAAAACATTATTCCCCCTCTCTGCCAAAACTTGATGGGCTCTACTTGAGTGTTTCTTGTGGATTCAAGGGCTCCACATTTCATCAGCATCCTTAATGAGCTTGAGGAGCCTCTAATAAATCTCAGCCCTTTTAATGAATTCTTTCCAGCTCTGAAGTGCTGCAGATAGAGATTGACGAGTGGAACCGGTAGCACGGAATCTTGGCAGGCAATGAGAGGAGCGGCCCCATCCTTCCCCTCTGGCATCCCATCTGAATTTCTGCAGCACAGATAACCAGGAGTCTGTCACTGCTATGAAGTTGGTGAGATTTAATTAGGGAGCTAATAAAACAGCCCTCATCTGGCGCTGCAGTTGCCTAGGAGACCTGATGTGTTGTTTGAGAGCTTCTCCCAAGGGAGCTGGTGGTGGGGAGCTGTTATCTGGGCAGGGAGTTTGATTGACCACCTCTCTGTTGTAAACCCCTTTCTAGCAGGGTTAATGCTTTACTAAAAGACATATTTGCAGTGAGTGAGCCATTGCTGCATCATTGAGCAGAGGCTGATGGTTGATATTTAAACACCACTCACTTTGGAGAGGTGTGGGGGGTTTTGTTCTGTCCCCTAATTTCTGTTCTTGGTCACATTCTCCATCAAAAAGGGCCAATTTTCCAGTTCTGACTCTTGAAATCATCCCAGCACAACTGAAGAGTTTCTCTCTGGGCTCAAGAGTTGTCTCAGCTGGAGTGGAGGAACCATAAATGATGGTGAGAGTAGGATCAGGTCAGATTCAGTGCAGTGGCTCTTTCTGCACCATCCTGAGCAAAAGCTGGGTGTGGTATGTCCAGACAGATCTTTTCAGCTCAGTGAATGCTTTGGCACTAATTTCAATCAAGGAAATTCCACTTAAATGCAATTATTGTCAATATGTCTCGTAGTCAGTAGATTAGATTTTGGTTTGTTGGTATATTCTAGAAAACAATGTTCTGTCAGTTAATCCACAAGTAGATACAGTTTATATCTAGTCTTAGAATTCAGCAATAAACGGCTTCATTGTACCTTGAGACCTTTTGAGATTTCAGATATTTTTCCCATACCACAACAGAAAACCACTCATCTCTGTCTTTAGATTTTTTTTGTGATAAGTTAACTTATATTGGAAAAGCTGCTTCAAATAAAAAGATTGTATTCAGTTCTGAAAATGTCAAAGAAAGCTTCTTTGACCATTTCAAAGCCATTGTTTTTAGAAGAATAATTGAAATTAAAAGAAAAAAAAAATCTACTGAAGACATCCCGCCCCTCCCAACTATATCTGTTTGGGCAAAGCAGCATAATCCAGCAATGAAAAGAAACCACATTAAAAAGCATTGACCAATTCTACTTAATATTTATTGTTCTTTGATAACTGAAGAGAATAGAAAAATCTTCTCAGCAAGGCACCATGAGAAGGATTTCTTGGAGAGCATTTTTGCTGAGAAAATCGTGGCTCTGTGATGAATATCTCAGCTGAAGGCCTGGCCTTTTGGCACCTCAGGAAATGAGAATTGAGGAAGTTTTGGCACTTCCTGGAAGCTGCTGGTCAGGGAATGGTGTTGCCAAAGGATGCAGATAGCACAGTGAGCTGAAATTGGGGCAGTGCTGTCCCCAAAACTCTTGGGTTGAGAGGGTGGAACATGGGCTTGTGCAACAGCGGGTTTGTCGGAGCCTTCCAGTGACAAAGTTGTTAAAGTGATTTATTATCAGCTTAAAGGGTGTTCAATAATAATAAAACAATGACCTATCCTCACTTTCTGCTAAAAGGCAGCTGCTCATGGCCCGTGGCAGGCAGATGGCCCAGCCTGTAAGATGGATTCTACAGGATTCAGGACAGCTAACTCAAATTGTTTGTCCTTTAAAAGTATTGAGAGATCTTTGGTATTCCAGTTCCCCAGAATAAAATACCCCAAAAATAACTGTATTTTTGTAGCAACTCACAGCCTTGTGCTGATGCCTGGTGAGAGGTTTCTCAGCTGTGTTTGTGGTGCAGAAAGTTCCTTTATCTGCTGGCATCAAGGCAGTCAGGGCTGGCCTCTGCTGTTCCATCTCCTGCTGTCTTGCAGAGTGACTCATTGGACCTTGATGAACAGCTCTGAGGAGCTGTGAGCAGCACCTGAGCAATGAACATGGGCTCACTGAGCCCTGAGCCAGTGAAATGCTGCCCATGTTTGGCCCATCAAACCTCGTGCTGAACCAGTGACAGCGTTTGACCAACACATCATTAAAGCTTTCTCATAGTTAGGGAGGAATTGAGTGAAATTAAATGATTTTCCTGCAGGCTGAAAAGCCCTTGGGAGTGTTATTTGATTGTGGAGCTTCCTGGCTCTCAGGTATGGCTTCAAAACCAGCTTTATTTACTCCTCCTCAAAAATTGCTTTGCCAAGTCCTTGTCTGAAGGGGCTCTGCTCCAAAGGGATGTTCCTTAACATGACTTCAAGTCACCTTTGTCCTAAGGAATATTGGGTGGAATATCCATGGATGTGCCACAACATCTCTGAGTAAGGATGGAGTTAAACTTCCATCTCTGTGGTGTAATTACTGAGGGTAATGGGCTGCTTGTAATTATGATGATATTAAAGCTTGATAAAATTTTTGGGCCAGGTTCTTGCCTCGTTTACAGTGGGATGAACCAGGAGACTGTGAAAGGAGATCTTGGCCCAAGACAGTTCTACAGATAAACCTCAGGCTAAACAAGATTGAAATCTCCCACACCCATGATACCCCTCCAAACTCCTCTTTTATTCTTGGGTTAAAGGCCAGGTATATTTATGGTGCAAACTATATTAAGATTATCACCGTTAATTAACTGTGTTCTGAAGTTTTTAATCTCAGCCTCTTCGGGAGCACTGAAATAATTTACATACCAAAACAATAGTGCTGAAAAAGTTTCCATCTGTTCTCCATCTTTTTCCAAGAAGTTTTTAAACCCTGGCTGTTTTCCCAGGAGACCATGTCCCTGGGGAAGCATATCCTGACCAGCACTCCTTTCCAACTTCACTAATTAAGGTGTTTCTGTGAGTCACAGGGACTTTCCTCTCCTTTCATAAGATATGAGTGATGCTCTTTGGGGAGAATAAATAAATAAATGAATCCAAAGAGTGTTGCTAATGGGCTGGAAGAATGATAGTCTATAAACTCACCTGATTTTAGCTGATACAGGCAGAACCCTGGAAGGGTTAGACTTTCAGATGATCTCAATACATTAATTCCCCTGACTTTCTAATGAGCTGTCCTTTTATATATTCAATGTATTGAGCAAATAGATGACATCAGTAAATCTGGTATAGCAACAGAGCTTAGGATAAAAACCCTTTTAAACACAACAGATTTAAAAACAAAATGAAAAGGTATTTATGAAAAAAAATTATCAGAAGAAAGATCTAAATAAGCAAAAACCTTTTTTATTTGCAATTTATAATTTCAGCAGTTTTATTTATAACAAAACCTGAGTTCTCTTAGAGATAAAACCTGCTATACAATATTTTCTCAGCGACTATCTAGTAATCATTGTTAATTTTATTTACTTAAACACTTGCAACTTTTCTTAGCACATGTGAAGTGATGAGAATATCTTGATTGCCAAGTGTAATTTCTCTAAATTATTCCTCCCATGACACAAGTTCAGAGGAAGAAATGAAAATAGGAAGCTCTCTTACAGCAGGCCTCTCCACTCCTAAACCCTCAACTAAAAAGTTATAAAAATTTCCTATTTTTGTACATTCTGTACACTGTGTACACCACCAGCAGTGTCAAAAAACAAGTTTGCAATTAAATTAGTGGTGTTGAATTTGTGACAAAAACATGACAAAAATTTGGTCTGTGCCAGGAAGAATGAAGTTTCCAGAAGCTGTGTGTTAAAAGAAAGGGGAGGAAGCTGTGTAGAGAAGAGGTTATATTCTTTTGTGGAGAAGGCAGTGGAAGATGACATCATAACAAGAACTACCAAAACTATTTTAGTTACCCCAGTTTCCTGTGGTTTTCCCAAGTTCAGAACTGTCCATGCAGCTGTGGTCCAGTTCAGGTCACAAGTGGAAAAGAGCTGTCCCCAAAGCCAAGCTTTATGCCCAAGGGCACAGGGATATCACAAGAGGAGCTGAGATTGCAAAATCTTTTGTTATTTGGGGTGGGTTCTGTACACTCTTCACTCTTCATCCAAAAAAGAATTGGGCACAGCAAGGTGGGAATTGGCTCTGCCAAGTGTAAGAATGGTTTGGGTTTGTTTATTCTGGTTTATCTTGATCTTGGAGACTGGGCCAAGATCTGCACTGGCCCCTGTGTTAAAGGGGAGCAAAGCAGCAGCCAAAGCTGCAGCTGAACCCCCTTGTCCTCCTGGAGCTGAGGTGGGGCAGCAGCACCTGCCCCCTGCCCCAGGGAGCCCCTGCCCAGCAATGGGAACTGCCCTGGGAAATGGGAATTTCTCCTCCTTCCACCTGAGTCACACGAGCCAGACGAGGACCAGGGCAGCAGCAAGAGGGAAAGGACTTTGTTCCTCGCCTCCCTTTGAACTGGCAACTCACATCATCCTTCTGTTTTCACACAAAAGGGTACTGGGTAATTCTGTATTCTATAACAATGAGTCTGGCATTTCCGTAGTGATGCATATTGTTATAATCTCTCTGCTTTGTTTCCTCGACATATTTTTTTATTAAAAAGTCTTCCCAGCCTTAAATAAGTACAGAATAAGTGTGGTCATTCTGGGAACATGAGAGGCCTGATTATCTGACCATCAAAGGCTGTGCTGTAAACAGGATACTGGTAAACAGGAACTGAACCCCATATGGAGAGTTTGTGGTTTTCTTCAGCCTCTGTTTGTTATGTCTTACATCCTGTTAATTATAGAAAAAGAGCTGGAAAGTTGGAAATAATCTTTTCTCCAGATTATTTCCAGCTTCCCTCCAATAGAACAAAATGCAGTGTAGTACTGCCTTACCTTGCTTCCTTCAGATGTAAAGCATTAAGACAATTCATTCCAAGGGGATCACTTTTCAAGAGGATTACAAGCAGATTTTTTTTTCCTCTTAATTACAAAATGAAAATTTAGATCTTAGCATCTTATGCAGGGAATCCTCTCCATTGTTAGACCAGTGTATTCTTTGGATTTTGTTTGAGAGCCTTTGACATCTTTTAAATACCATTTGTATGACTGGTATAAATCACATCTCAGTAGGTGGGTTCCTAGAATGAAGATTTTGTTGCACAAAACAAATGGCAGAATTTAAAGCTGTAGTTTCCAAGTTACCTGTGCTGTCAGGTCTCTTTCCAGGCTGTCCATGCATGCAGAGGGAGGGAAGCAGTGGGCAGGACAGCCACCCCTGCATTCCCACTGCTTATCCTTGACCTCTGATTTGCACAAATCATTGCCCATCTTTCCAGCATGGTTCCAGTGTCAGCAAACAGATTCCTGAGCAAAATCCTGGAAAGTGTTCAAATCTGGAGTTCTGTGTTTTTGAGGTACGTGCCCACTCTTCCTTAAGGACCTGCCTTGGAGTTCTGCTACTTGAAGGAGCCACATCAGAGGAACAGCGTGAGGGGGTCGTGCTTTGTTTAGACTTATTCTTACCAGATCAGGCTCTTTGGTTTTTGCAAAACAGAAAGCCAAAATCTGTTTGGTTCCAGGCCCCACGTTAGCTGTGACGAGCGGAAAGTACCAACCACTCGTTCTGTTTCTTAGACAGCCCTGGAACAGAGACCACAAATAAATCTCCTGTTATGTTCTTTTTCAGCTCTCCACTCTCTGTGCTGTCTCTTTAAGCTGCTCTCTGATGCCAACCATCTGCTCCCAATTGCTGTGTTACTCTTGAGCTCTCTAAGGCCAAGTCTGTGCACTCTGCCCCCAGCAGCAAACTCAGGGCCAAATCCCCCCGTCCCCAAAGCTCCTGGCAGTTCTCATCCCTGTGGGGAGGAAAGGGAGGAGATCTTCTGCCCTGTATTTCCCCCAGGCTCAAGTATTGCAGCACCTCCCGTCCTGGGGCTGCAACTGGGTCAGGGAAATAATGTCAGGATTATGGGATCACCAGAAAGAATTAAAGAAATGTCGAGAGAATTGGCTGCTTATGAACAATAAGGTTTGGTTGCTATAAAAGTGCCCTGTTCTGGCGTAACTCTGCTCCCATTAAACCCAAGGAATAAAATTCCTACCAGCTTTACTGGGAGCAGAGTGTGGCTAGTGCTGAGAGCTTTTGAAAATCCCACTGTATAGCTACACCCACTTTATGTATCCATTTTAATGACATGATTAATAAAATACCAATGGAGCTCCAAACAGTTCTGTGTTCGTTTTCCAAAACACTTTGACTCATCCGTAATCATAACCAGACTTTCAATTACACTGGATTTTAATTGTTCTCCTTTAAGGATAATTGCTAGTACTCTGAAAAAAATTACTCTGAGTAGCTGGTGATGAGTAGGAATAGGCATCCTCACTTCTCTCAGCCTGTTCTGTCATTTGAGTTACGAGGAATGTAATTGGATATGTGACACCCAGACACAGAGTGGTTTCCAGGATCTGAGAGGGCTCTGTTTCAGTTAATGTGTTAATTTGGGCTCCATCTTCTCATTTGTTCTGCTTTGATCTATCCTTTCATAAAGCCAAAGCACCAGATTATTAAGTGTGTGCGCTTGATTTATGTGCAAGACTCCATTTGCATACACATTAATATTTTTAAAGTTTTGGTCCAAATTTCTGCAAGCCATGGTATGGAGTAACACGAGCTGTAATTTCACACTGCGTGGCAACAACTGGTGGGAATAAAATCATCCTGTGATTTGGCTGTATTCACACACCAGGAGCTATTTTCCATTTGGAAATTCCGAATATTGCCAATTGAAACAGATCTGTAAGCAAGCTGTAAAGAGAGGCATTGCATGAGCTGAAGGGCATGGGGCAGGAGGCTGGATCTCCTGCTCAGTGTATTGAGATTATCAAGAATATGGCATTAAAACCTCAGCAAGCAGGAGCTACATTTCTGCTTGCCAGAGAATGGACAGCCAGGGACTCTCTCCCCTGACTGGGGCTGAATTTGCTGCAGTGTTGCCCAAGAGGTTGGATTTGTGGCTGTTCCCAGCACAGGGCTGGCTTTTGGCATGGTTGGATTTATGCTCTCCTGGTGGAAGTGCCAGTGCCAGGATTCTGCTCTCATTTATCCATAAACCCAGATTATAGAAATGCAAGGAGGGTGTTGTTGGGAAAAACTGGGTCTTTACACTTTTAGGCCTCTGGGAAGTTAAAGATTTATTTTTAATCTGACACTTAGCCCAGAGAGGTTAACGCAGCTGCTAAGATCCAGAAGTTACTGTGCTTCTCTTTCTTTTTCAAATTTGTGTAGGATACCTTCAGACATTAAGTATAGAATAATGTCAATATAATCATCTATTCCTTGGAGTTTCATTACAGTAATTATTTGTATTAGATGACTATTGTTTTAATAATGCTCTTTTTCTTCAAATTACTCCACTAAATCCATAATACAATTATTTTTTATTTAAGAAACAGAAAGGTTTGCAGTGGGAAATACTGACCCTGAGAAATGTGTGATGTTCCTTGTAAAATGTTTTTTCCAGTAACACTTCTATCCTTCATGGTATCAAAATTTGGAAAAATTTCAGGAAAAAAACATGGGGATGCAGATCCCAGCCAGTCGAACTGAGGGGTGGGTGAAGGTCTCTGGTTCCACCTCTGCCCACAGCCTTCAGCTGAGGCTCTGGGATTTGGCACTCTGCAAAATGAGGTGATTCTTGAGCTGTCAGATGAGCTGGATCTGCCCTGCTCTGGTTGGAAATGTTTGGCTTTATTCTCTGCTGGAATTCAAATCTCTGAGTTAGTTTGATTTCTGATTGACTGGTTGGTGTCAGAGATGCTGGTTTGTATTTTCACTGAAGGAAACCTGTCCCATCACTGCTGTGGCTTTGCAGTTACAGTGAAGACATTTGTGGAGTTTGAGGATCTTTGCAATTCCTAGAGGTGCTCAGTTGGCTGCATCTGACTCCCAATGTCCAAGACATTATTTCTTGGAAAGATCATCTTAAATGTGATCTGCTGGGTGATGGTTTGAGTCTCCCACAGAGGGATGTGGCTGTCCTGCTGGTCCATGGCCTGGCCTGACTCTGAATTCTGAAGGTCCATGGCTGGCTTGGAGCTACCAACCATTATCAGATCTGGGTTCAAATCCAGAATTAGATGGTTTTGTAAGTTACCCTTTCACTTTGAAGCCATTGCTTCCCCCCCATTTCATTTCTGCTCCATAAATGCACAGCAAACATTTTGCCTCCTTTTAGTTTGTCAAGATAATCTAAACCAGACCCTTCTGGTTTAAATTACAGCCTTTTCCAACTCACAGACTTTCAGAACTGGCTTTCCTTTTAATCCCTTTTTATTTATTTATTTGTATGTATCTTGTCTCAGCAAATTACGTTGCTTCATGTCACCCTAAACGATGTGGTGCAAAATGAAAAGAAAAGCCACTTTGTAATGTATCAAAATGTTATTTAAAAAAACCCCCTCGAAATGTTTGTCATTTATTTTGCTCACAAGCAATCCCAAGTGGCAGCGCACTGTGAGGTTTGCTGTGAATGCATTTACAATAGGAGCCAACCACACATTTCACTGAATCAACAGGCTTGTCTCCAGATATTTATGACACGAATGCTCAGACTTCTGTTTAGCCAGCCTTCCCCAGGGGAGGCAGCATTTTTGATAGCGCCTGAAGGAATCGGGCACACGCTGTCAAAAGGGTCTTTGAAACTCCTGGAAAAAAAAAAAATAAAAATCGCTGCGAACGCGGCTTTGATGGCTGAGTCATTTGGGGCCTGAGTACCTCATTCCCAGGGCAGAGGATGGGAATGCAGCTGGAGCCAGCGGCAGCTCAGCTCTCCTCACCATCCCTGCACAGACTGAGCGGTGACAAGCCCATTTTGTCGCAGGCACCCAGAAACTGCATTAGCTCTGGACGTGTCACCTACAAAAAAAAAAAAAAAACCATCATTGTCTGTCTGCACAGCGTCCAGGCTGCCTTAGTGGCAGTCCCAGGGAGGATGCTGCCCTGTCCCCTCAGCCGGGCGGGGCTGGATGCCTCCGAGCTGCCTCTCCTGCCGCAGCTCCTCAACGAGCTCCGATTTTTGCAGTCCGACTTAACTCCGGAGCAAAACCAGGAGGTTTTTTTGGTTTTTTTCCTCATGTTTAGGGTTTCATCCACAACATCCCCACGCAGCTTTAGCAGCAGAGCCCGAGGCTGGGGAGCAGAGGCGTGTTGTGCCTGGCTGTGAGGGCACAGGACGCTGATGCCCAGCCCGGTCCCAGCCAACTCCTGTCCCCACGGCCCCTCGGGTGCCAGCTGAGCCATTTCTCCAGAGCCAGACTACTCCATCATGTCCTCGGTAGGAAAAAAAGCCTCGCGAAGGGGGCAACCTTTGATCCCTGCGAGCTTTCAGAAGTGTTAATGCCACGTCTGGAGCATTGTCACGGAGCGCCTGAATTCCAGCGCCCGGGGGGCGAGCGCAGCCCGCTCGGAGCCGGGCCATGTGGAGAAGGGCATTTCTCGCTAGGCTTTGTGCTTCGGGCTTTTTTTTTTATGATGCTTTTTAATACGGGAGGCTCTTATCATGCTTCGTTTGCTTCCATGCTTGTGGTTTTGCCACTTGGGAGCAATTATGGGATTCTCTGGTTCGTGCTGAGGGAAGGGCTGATGTTTAGAGGGTGAATTATGTGGGGTTTTTTTTTTTTGGTGGACTTTGGCTGGTATTGAGCTCGGAGACATTCAGGCACTTTGGTCCAGTTGAGATGGCATTTATCTTGTGTGTGGCCACACTTTATTTTGTTATCTACACTCCAGGACTG
>VWYE01016858.1:96-66981 GCA_013398995.1 Alaudala cheleensis
AAAAAAAAAAAACCCTGAACAAAACCAGCAACCTCAAAAGAAAATCCCAAACAAAAAACCCCCCAAAAAACCAAAAAAACACCCCAAAAAAACCCAAACAAAAAAAATCCCCCAAACTTTTATCCCACATAAAAGGAGGCATCCTTGCTCTGCCATTTACTTCCAGAGCTGTTACTCCAGCTCTTCTGGCCTCAGTATTTGTCTTCTTTTCTGTTAAAATGCTACATTTCCACTATGAATTTGCCTGGCTAAAAATCCAGCATGCAATATTTATATACTTCTAGTCAAGCATGCAGAAGATAAAAATGCCATTTCTGAGGCAAGCAGCAGAGTTTAAAAGGCAGTTCTGTTACTGTGGGTTTTCAGAAGCACCTTTGGTCACTGCCCTCTGCCCCTGTGAACTTCAGCAGAACTCAAACCAGAAGTTTCCCAATAACATATTTTTTTTCCCCAGGAAGTTCTGAACAGGAGAAATAGTTGCCCTAATTTTATGAAATTTAGGGCAGTGTGAAAAAAACTTAGACCTATCAAACAGGTTTTGTTAATACAGAAGGTAATGCAGAAAGGAATTACATTTATAATGGAGCTTGAATGTCATTCACAAACTGCAGTGATGGCACAATTTTATCATTATATTCCAATTCTTAGAGCTTTTGAATTTGGGTTTCCAATTCCCAGCTCTAAGTTCCCAATTTATTTAAACTACATTACAATGAAAAAAACTCCAACAATCTGCATCAACTCAAACACCCTATTACATAGGGAGAAAATGCCAGGAACTACAGTATATAAAGGGTTTTTTTCCCCAAGGAATGTTGATCTTTTTCTACTCAGTCTTCAAAAAGCATCCACACTTAGAACCAGCTAAAAATGAGAGACACAGCTGAACAATCACTGACACTTCAGATAAGAAATATCCTCAGCATCTTCAAAAGCCTCTCAGTGATGGACATTTCTGTGGATCTTTCACAGTGTTCACTGTCAAGCAAATGCAATAATCCCTATGTCAGCTGGCAAGGCACCAGCAGACCAGAACTCCTCTGCACAGACTCTGCCTTGCACATCTCACTTTTCCACCCCTGTGATGAACTGCCTGTGCCTCACCTTTACATTGCTCAGGAAATCCTCCTGCACAGACCAGCACCACGTTGTTATAAATTCAATTTACTCACTATATGGATGGTGAAATCCAAGAAATAGGAGAAAGTTGCCTTTAGAAATTCCATGTTGGGTTGTATAATTCTTTCCCCAGAAATCTGAGGTCACTGAGATCTGTTTGCTGCAACAACAACAAAATGGGGAAAAAACAAAGAAGCACATCAGGTCTAGCTGATTCCTGCAGAAGTTAAAATTCAGATGCCTGACAAAGTATTTTAAACAAGGATCTTGGCAAAACACCTCATTCTAGGTGGTTCATTATACAAATAACATCAGCTAGGAGCAGAATAATTGCTTTGCCTCATCTCTTTCTGCACTAAGTGCGTGCATTATTGTTGTATGTACTTTCCTAAAGCAAACAACCTCCTTCACTGGTTATAAAAAGTCTTTTAAACTACTTGAATCATAAACCTCCCTGGTTCTGAGTGTGCTCTGCTTTACACAGGGGTCTTGTCTGTACTTCCTATAATTCTATGTCTGCACATCTGCAAATGTGCTTATTGTGAGCAGATTTTAGCAACACACCAGGATCCTTGGGGGAAAGTTCAAGGATAATGTTCCTCACGCACAAGAAACACAACAGAGGACTTTTAAAGACACATTGTTTGCAGTGATTTTAAAAAAATGAGCCTGTCTTTAAAACCTGTGTAAAAACTTTAGGCTCTCGTAAGTCCCAGTGCCAGAGTGATGCTCACAGGTTCCAATGGTTACTGGCAGATTTTGAGCATGTAAAAATTGGGAAGAAAGGTCTTTGGGACATTTGGCTCTGCCAGCCGTGGCTTCCCTTCTCCACCCATCCTCCATCCCTCCTCCTTCTCCCACCTGTGGGGGTTTTTCAGGACCTTGGAAAAAGAGTTTGTGTCTGTTTTTGGCCTGGGATGCTCAGAACCAGGGAAGGGCAAAGTCAGTTATTATCACCTCTCCTTTCACAGCATCTCTTACGTCCTCAAGAAAGTTTTATATTGACACACACCACATTAAAAAAATAATCCCAAGTGTGAGTGGACTCTGTTCTGGTTTAGCAGACTGGAAATATTCAGCAAAACTGGTGAAGTTACGCTAAATTTTCCAAAGATGGTGGGATTTAAGCTTGAGTGTTTTAGGAAATTGGGTAATTGTAAATATAGGCTCCTTTTTGGTCTCTCTGGAGGTTTAGGCTGGATATTAGGAAAAGCTATTTCCCCCAGAGGATGTTAGGCACTGACCAGGCTTCCCAGGGAATGGACTGGATCCCTGGGGCTACAGAAATCCAGGAGAGTTTAGATAGCAGGGGATAGGGGGGATTTTTGGGGTGTCTTTGCAGGGCCAGGAGATGGACTGGATGATCCTTGTTGGATTGTTCCAATTTAGGACATTCCATTATTCTAGGAAAAAGTCCGAGAAAATAATCTGGAGTTCAAGAAAAATGTGCCTGCAGTGAAATTTAAGAAATTAATTCCAGAAAAGAGATCAGTAAAAATTTTGCCAGTTTCATTCTCAGATTTAGGATCCAAAACATTTTCATCCTATCCCATAACAGAACTAAAATAATGGCAGTTTTGAAAATTCTCCCTTGACTGATGCAATCAGCTGCCAATGTCTCACTGATAATGTATAGCAATGAAATATATTCATACAATGTATAAACCTATTTAAAATGCACATAAATTATACTCAGCATAAGTGATACAGAGAGACACACTTCCAAAAGTAAACAAGCATTTCCCAACTTTGGAGATTCTGTGCTACAAGTTTAACAAGAAAGTAGATTTTGGGATTTTTTTCATACAAATGCAAAAATATGTCCATTTTATTTTGGTGGTCTTGATCTTAAGGCAATAAAAATACATCACAGAACCACTTGTCCATCCTTAACATAGTTATTTTCTACCTGAATGAGTTCAGAAGTTGATGAAAACACAAAACCTTTCAGTTTCTGCTCTCTCCCAGCTCAGACTGGCTTTAAATCAAGGTGTTAACAGAACTGCGTTTTCCTTTGGCATCAGCCATTTCTGAAAGCACCCCCACAGCCTGACAAGCTGCACAACATTCTGCCTTTTCACTGAGAGTGAATTCTAAGAGTGTGATTTTTCATAAGAAGAGATATTTACCCAGATGAATTAATTGGCAACTAGATTTTCTGAAAGACAGAAGTCTATGAGGCAAAGAAAAGTGATGCACAATTCCTTGAGTATCTTATTTTAAGAATAAAATACAAGTAACTGAACAGTTGCACCAAACTATTCTGGTCCATGGCATTGTTTTCCAGCAAATCAAATATCCTACCCTAAAACCTCTCGACTGAAGTCACCCTCACCATGATCAGAGTGTGCTGATGAGGCAGAAATATTGCGTTATTTTCTTTTGAGAAATTATTCTGCTCAGGGGTGTATCCTGGCTGGGAAATGGAATCGAGATTTTGGTCTGTGGTTCTGGGCTGGGAGCACGGACACTTCTTGGAATAGTCAATACATTTTCTGTCCCAGTGTATTTCCTTCTGGGTGACTCAGAAGGACGTGGACAACGATCAGGCCAAATTAATTGTTGAGGTAATCAGATCTCTGGTCCCTGCTTTAAAGAGAGAAGGTTGACAGAGAGCAAAAAGTTAATTTATATATGGCAAAGTAAAGACAGGGGAATATTGCTTTTCTAAGAAATAATTTAAAGATTTCTGAAGAGGCTCTCAGAGCTTTGGATCAAAGATAATGAAAAAATACCCAGCGCATATTCTCATTATAACATCTAGACCAATACTCTGGCATTTTCATCAGAAAAATCCCAATTATTCAATAGATTGCTTTTGCTTACTAGAAATTGAATTGTTTCTTATCTGTAGCTGCACACCCTCACAGACCTGATTTGGTACAAGGAGACAAGTGAGACATTGAAATATACCTCAAATACTTAAAAATATCAGGAAGTATCTCATTGCCCTGACTTTTATGGCTGATCAAACAGAGTAAATTGTACTCTGTACTTGTTAAATACAAACTTATTTCTCTCCACCCAAAAATGTTTTCACACTGTAAGTAATGAAATCTGTGCCCAAAAGTAGCCAAGAAAGCACTCCCAGTTCTGCAGCACAGCTTCAGTAGCACAAATAATCACTTGAAACTGAGTATTTCTGACAATTTAATTTACTATACAGCATCTGCAAGTTGACAGCCTATGCTATGTAATTAAGAAAGAGATGCCTGGCAAGATATATGTGTTGGAGAGAACCCACTGGAACCTAATAGGTTTTGGACAGGACTGAAGAATTGAACAAACTTAATGACTCTACTGGTGGATCATAGAATTTCCTAAGTAAGGGGTTTTTTTAAAAAGTTTTAAAATTATGCTTATTTGCTTTAAAAACAAGCAATTCAGGGAATTCCAAATTCAAAATGGCATTATTTGTACGAGACATTATCAATGGAAGTTTATGGATTACATAATACAATGCAGGAATACCCACCTGGCTGTGTTCATATCCCCCTGCTAAATTAAAAATATAGGAAATGTGCCTTCAGCCTAGGGAAAAATAGCAAAACTGACTTTGAGGAATATCAGGAAAAGAGAGAAAATAAAAATATTGATAATAATATTAAAGCCTCAAGCTAAAGCAAAATAAAGTAAGGAAAGGTTTTAGTCATGCTATGGACTTCAGCACTGAATTCTTTGTAGGAATGACAGCACAACCAAGCACAGAAAAAAAAAAAAAGAAGAGAATTTAGTTTGAAGATAAGAAAGTTTGTCTGTTCGTACAAAAGCTGGGTCTTTTTCAGGGAAATGGATGATCTATTTTGAGTACTTTAAAGCTTACTGAAGAGAACATCATATAAGGACAATTTTGCTCTGACCCGGACCGTGTGCCCGAGATCTTCCTGTTTCAGATTATCTCATTAGAAACTGAGATGGCAGCTCTGATCCATTTTACACCATTTCACACTGCTGACAGTAATTTAAACAGGCTCCAACAATAACAACAACAAACATCAAAAACAACAAACAAAAAGTTCCAACGTTCTTTTTCATTTATGTTTTTCAAGTGTGTTCCTTTAATCCTTGGGCTGAAAGGGTTCCAAACCTGTGCCTTGCAACCCCCTTGGCAGGGCTCAGGCAGCATTTCAGGCATTTCATTCCGACTAGGCAGAGCCTGTTTGCCTGGTGACTCTTTCAGGTGCCACACAAACCATGTCCAGTGGTTTAAAAAGTCTTTATTGTGTCTTTCAAACCCACATCCCTCCTCTGAGAGGCTCAGCTGGGATGTGCCCTGCACTGCAAAACTCTCTGTGGGTGTTATGGGCTGATTCACAAAACCTGAGCTGGGCTGAGGACCAGCAGCAGTTGAGGAATGCTATTGAAATCTGTAAAGACGACTGAGACCTTTTATTTTGCCTCATTCCCCTTTCACTTTTATATACTGCTGACATATATCAGCATCACAGGTGAATAATGTCTCCAAACAGCTTGAAGAAGAGGGACACAAAACAAAGCCTCTCTTTAAATCACAGCAGCACAAAGTAAAACTATTACTTCCTACATGCTGAGAATTCAAATACTGTATTTATTCTAAATACACACTTTTTTCCCTCTTCAGACACAGCCAGGCAAGGGGCCTGCACTTTGGCTTTCAGGACACCTCTGACACTAAACCTTTTAACATGTGTAGCTAAAGATGCAGTTCCTGTGCTTTAGTCCTCAGTCCTGCAAAGCTGATTTGTGCAACAGATTAATGAGTCACCTACTCATTAATGTAGTCACCTACTCATTAATTACTGCTGACAGTAGTGCTACAGAAAGCTTTGTGCAGTGTCAATCAAAATATTGACCAAAATGAGATATTTAGGTTAAAGAATTCTCTGGTTTTGGGCTAGATGAGAAGGCAACTGGAATTTTGCACGTTGTGTCAGAAAGAATATAGTTCCTGTAGTGGTATTAAAAAAGCCAGACAGAATAATCTTCTCTTGTTTATTAAAGCTTCTTGGACTTGACCAAGTTGGTGAAAAGGAGATTATTAAAGATCCTGATATATAAATGATGTGAATCATACCACAGATTTTTGGAATTTCAGTATTGTTTCCTTTTGAAGGTAAAATATGTGCTATTTTCCAGAGGACTTGGATGTCCTGGTAATCCAGCAATGCCTTTGCTGTGGCATGTACTTGCTGTGTGTAAGTGAGAGGTCTGCAAGGCAGAATGATTAGCCTGTCAGCCAGAAGAACAATGAGCTGTGTTCCAGAACACAGAAAGCAATTTCAGAGGGAAAAACCACCTCAATGGAGCAGCAAGAAGCTGTTATTAAGTAAGGAGAGGCAAATAGCTTTTCTTTTCCTACTGCTTTCTCCCATAACATTTTCATTAACATGACACATAAAATTATGAAATAAAGCACTAATATAATGAACTGCTGGCAGTGATTAAAAAGCAATCCCATGTCCAAGTCTTTTATGCATGTTTCCATGGTTAGCTGAATTGAGTATTTTAGAGCAATGGAATTTGGAAGTTATATTTTTCTGTAATCTCTAATTCCACATTAGCACCTCCACATTTACAGACTTAGTTCTTTAAACTAATTGTATTTTACATGAAAATGGTGATAGCATCCAATATTCTTAAATGTTCAAGAAAGTATAAAGCCATCAGGCACTCACTAACAAGTGTATGAGCAGTAACTTAATTTAGGAAATTAATGCCACACACTGTCACTCCAACTGTGCCAAACAACTTAATATTTGTTCTAAAACAAAGTTAAAGTTCTTTATAACCCCTGATGTGCAAATTGAGACCTCAAAATTATTTGATGCAAACAGCCTTTTAAATTGACACAATCAGCTAAGAGGCTCTCTCTCGTTTGTGACATATGCTGAACTATATTACTTAGATATTACCAATTTATTTCAGCAGAAGCTTAATTTCAGGAGGCTTGGTAGCCTTAATTTCTCCTGAAACAGCTTCCTGGTCGTGTACTTGAAATATGATTTAATTTATTACAGCAAAGCTGTCTTTGCTATAGAATTTCTACAGCTAATGTATGCAGCTGCAAGTATTTTCCTTAATCAAGGAGAAAAGGGCCACTTTCCATTGCCAAGAGCTCATCAGAGCACAAGCACCCGGCAGTGATGGGCATTTCTGTCCTGCATCGATTTCTACAACTCACCAGAAGACCTTGCAGGAAATGGTGCCACTTGACATTATCACCCAAGGACCAGAAATTCCTGCTGACCAGCTCAGGGCTGGAGAGTTCCCACTTTCCAGCCAGGCAGGATTGACCACCTGCATCCCACTCAAACACCCCAAACTGAGCTGGGAAACTGAAAAGGGATCTAAAGTTTTTGTCTGCGGCTTTTAACACTGAAACACTCTCACACCTGCAGGAATTCCTTGGGGTTTGGGATAGCACAAATCACAGCAAAACTGAGGCTCAAGATTAAAAGATAAGGAACTGTATCAAATAAGATTGTTGGTGAAGTTCAGACAAAAATTAAAACATCATAATCTACACTAAAAAGAGGTGATATTCTTGATCACACCAATGTCCTAGCCCATAACTGGATTTATCAGCCATTTTATGCTAAATGATCAGATTAATGTGTTGGTTTCTGTACTTCTGTTTCTCTTCAGCAGGCTGTGTATCTCTGGTCCTTTGGGAATCTGTCATTAGTATGCTTTGTCTCAGAATAGTATATGTTAGATTCAGTAATCCGTGTTTTCTGGAGGTTTCATGCCATCCTTCTCTCCCTGAAATTTACTATCACTTGCAAATATAATCAATATGTTGTTCAGTACTCTTTTTATTATTAATGGATATGAAGATAAAACATATTTTCCTATAAATTCCCAGATTTCATCTTATGGTACAGTACTTACATGTACATCTATTTCTTCCCCAGAAAATATGAAAAAAACTTACTAAAAATTCCTTACACACCAAAATAGAAATGCTGAGTCTCTCTACTCCAAAAATTGAAACATGAAAAAACTAAAGATTTTTTTTTTTTTTTTTTTTGTAATGAGAAGGGTAGGACTTGAGAGTTTCTTGAGAGTTTTGCATGTAGTTTTGTATTTTTATATTCCAGGCCAGTATCACACAGTGAAAGTGCAGCCTCAAGGTGTTTTTGCAGCTGACAGCAGCTAGAGCCAGGCTGAACAACAATAATATTGTGATGTGGATGTGCATGGCTTTTTGTCAAAGTAAAATTTGAGTTATTGTGTGCTTTTACAGGCGACGTGAGCAAAGGAATCATGTCAGGATGCTGGAGACAGGTTGCTGACAAGGATATTGGTTCACAGCAGTTTTTCAGATGAGCTTTGACTATGACACTTTTGAACGTATGATTTTAAAAATTATTCTGTCCCCTACCTTCTTATGGAATCACAAAGGAGAGATAAACCTCTGGGAAAATCGGTAGGAAAAGTGATGACAACTGAGAGGGAAACTGAAGGCAGGGAAAAGGTTGATGGATTATTATGCTACCAAGCCCCAGCAGTAAGAGCCTCAACTTGTGAAGAATGGCACTGTTCCCTTGTTGATGTAAAGGGAAAGCAGCTGCTGTTCCAGAATTCTTCTTTGCATCCTTGCAGAGACAAAAAAAACCAGCTGGTGGGAGCTTGGATGTGTTCCAATCAAAGTGTGCAGTGCAAGTCAGAGAAGCCATTAAGGAGAAAGACATGTAACAATTGTTTCAGACCTCTCCAACACCTGCTCCAGGTTACTCATTTTCCCAGGAATAATTGAAAAGCTCTCCAACCCCCAAAGTCAGAGGTTCAGGAGAGATGCAGGACTACATATTTTAAGGGGCTTTATTGATGTACAGCACCTTTCATGAGCCTCAGAACACATCTGTGGGATTAAAATCTAAATACTCCTAAGAACCATTACATTCTACAATGCACAGAAATACTGCTGCCTCCAGGACTTCCCTCTCCTGCAATTAAAGGTGCCATTTATTATTTTGTAAGAAACAAGGAACAAGAATCACATTAAAAAAACTTCCCAGAGAAAACTGACCTTGGGCATAAGTCCTTGTCCTGCCAAGACTTTCAGATGGCAAATGATACAGAGCTGTCCTGACAAGTGTCAAATCAACATACTGGGCTTTTTTGAGGGTATGCCACATCCTTTCCTACTCCTTCATATCCAACAGGAGTAATTAGGGGTTAAATAAGGGTTATTGTTACCAGTGCGTGTGCAGAAAATTCAAGAATTTTCTGCAAGAACTTGACTACCATGGTCCTTTTACATTTGTGGAATATAAGCCATCAAATGCTTGTTTGAGGCCATCTGTTTCATGTAATAAAAGCAAGTTGCAGCTACAATGCTACTACTTACTGGTAGTTACTAGTAATTTACTAGTGGTTACTAGGTAAGCAGGAGTCACCTTTAACTTGACACACATAAATACTGCCAGGTTTGCACAAATCTGCCCCACCAGCATGAGAAAGTTGTTGATAAACTGAAGAAAGTTCACAGGAATAAAAATCAGTACAAATAATTTTTATACATCTTTGCATAAATCTACATTTTTTCCATTCTTTTGTATCTTGTTCTTGACCTGTGACAGGTGTTTCGAGTCTCGAGTTTGAGCTTTATTTTTGCTGCATTAGTGACATCACTTTCAAGCCCTGGTCCATGGGAGACCCTTTGGACATTTGTTATTTCTTATTTCACTCCAATATTCTGGTTTCATTTTGAGGGTAATGACATTGCCACTGTTTATCAAGATCTTAATCAGACTTATACCAGGCTCATGTTTCCCATTCTTTTTCCTTGGATCTTGTGGGAATGCTGTGGTTTTTTTCCAATTTTGGCAAGGAGTTTTGTAGGTGGGTTGCAATCTGTAGGATAGTTCCCAGTTATTTGAGGAAGCAATTGTGTTTAAATGTGTCAACACCTTCCCTTAAGTGGATCATCTCTCCTGCCTCCTGTACTGGGGAACATGGGAAGTATGATTGTCTTAAACTGATTTGTGTCTGTGGCATTCAAAGTTTTCTTTGAAAAGAAAGCGGAGCTTTCCTGCACATTTTAAATATAGCTATTTGTTTTGGGTTTTGTCCTGTTCCTTTCCACTCTGACTCCTGTAATGCTGCTGCTGTGCTGTGCAGATGTTTCCTGGCCTATCTCTTGCACAAAGGATGGACTAATGGGAGTTCTTTTTAGCATTATTTTTCAAAACAGGGTAATAAAAATATTCAGCTTCTTGTTCTCTCTGTCTGGCCTGATCTGCAGTGGAAGTGCACAGGCTGAGCACACAAAGTGCAGACCCTATGGAATACAGTTTGGGCACAGAGGGAACAATTTTTAAATTGGGCTTGGTTAAGTTATCAACAATCTGTGCACATGTAAATCTTATTATGCTGTTCCCCCAGTGTAAACACTGTAGAGTAAAAACTACCGATACAAGAAATTAACTTGATTTTCTAAATAATATTCTATCATAACAGACAAAGAAGTCTTCAAAAATATGAGAAAACCTTTCTCACTTTTTGTGCTTTTCTTGCTTTTTTGTTGTCTCATTCAACCTATGCAGATATTTCCCTATTTGACTCAGTTATTTGGAATTGAAGAAAGAATTCTGCTCCAATGCTATCCTTGACTTCAATAAAAAATTCAATTTGTTTATGATCTGTCTTATACCCACTAAGGAACTACTTTATCAGCTCTTGCTGCTAACCTAGTCCTTACAACACTCCTGGCATCAGACTCCACAAGTGGTATTTTCTGGGATTATTTTGCAAGAAAGCTGGATGATTCTTCTTTTTATTGTTCTTTTCTAGGTTTGTTGGAACAGAGAGAGGTTTTTCTAACAGGCTTTCCATACATGCACTGTACTACCAGGCTCAGGGCAAAAAAGAAGAAGAAAAAATACTAATTTTCTGTGTCTCTATTGAGAAGAGAATAAACATTACATAATTGCATGGATATAATCCACTTGCTTCAATTTTCAAAGAAATTACTGAGTTATTAACTGAAAAATTCAGACACTTTGAAATGCATTACAAAACTCCTTTCTTCTAGGTGTTTTGGTGGCAAATGAACTTGGGAGGCAGCTGTAGCTAAAAGTAATTTTTGAAGCCTATTTAAAACATGATTTGTGACAAAATTATAAATTTCTTTTCATATTATTTTCAGATTATGACCAAAGTACTTTTATAATTTGCTAAATCAGGCAGTGCACCAGGTATTCACACATGAAATCCTAAAATGATTACCAAAACCTATTTAAACTCTTAATACATATCATTCAAACTATCTGCAAGTTCAACATGTTTTTACAAAGCTTTTCAAATCATTCCCAGTTTCCTGCTGGGTGCCAGTCCACCATCAAATTTAATGTGTTTTCCTAATGGGAGCAAAGACCTTTCTCCAAATCTTGTATACTTTGAATGGGATGGAGGGTTTTTTGTGGATAAATAACTCTTTTTCCTCCATGTCCTAACAAGCCTCCCCTGGGATGTGCAGCTGGCCACGCTCCACCCCCGCAGGCAGTGATGCTTTGCTGCTGGACTGCAGGGGAGATTTCTGGAGATGTTTTTGTTCTTCACAGCTGACAGCCACATGGATTTTACTTGGCTCAACCATAGCCATGAGATAAAGATATCAAAGAGCCCCTGGCACGTCACACAGTCACAGAAGAACAGGTCAGGAGGGGCCTCTGGAGCTCATCCAGTCTGATTTCCAGCAGAAGGCAAGCCCAGTTAGAACAGTGACACAGGACCAATTCCACCTGGGATCAAAGAATCCCAAACGGATTTGGGTTGGAGGGAGCTCAAAGCCCATCCAGTGCCACCCCTGCCATGGGCAGGGACACCTTACACAATCCCAAGTCGTTCCAAACCTCATCCAACCTGGCCTTGGACACTTCCTGGGATGGGGCAGCTGCTACTTCTCTGGACACCCTGTGCCAGGGCCTCCCCAACCTCAGTGGATCTCAGTCTGCCTGAAGGAGATGCCACAGCCTCTCTTGGCAGCCTCCCTTCATCTCCCTGATCACCCTCACAGGTAGAAAGCTTTTCTTACATCTACTCAGCTTTTCCCATGGCCCAGCACGTGCCCAGTGCTGTCCATGGCTGCTCTGGAACAGCCTGATCCTGCTGTCTCTCTGCTCTCCCATCAGGTACCTGCAGGCAGCATGAAAATGCCCCTGAGCCTTTTTTCATAAGGTTGAACAAATCCTGTTGCAGCTGCCTCCCCTTATCCATCATATGCTCCAGCTGCCTTACCCTTTTGGTGGCCCTGGCTGGACTTGCTGTCATTCCAGAAAATCTTGTTCTTTGGAGATTTCCAGTCATGAGGGAAAAAAATAATGCTGGTATGTGGTTATTCATCTAAGAGAGAGCAAAGGTCTTAAATTTGGGATAGTAATAACCAAAAAATCTTGTATCTTATCACTTTCCTGATTTAGAAGTTTGAACCTAATCAGAGATACACCTAAAAGTAGGTGAGAGATTCAGAAAGAAATCACCCAGAAGTAAATACTCACTGCATTCAGATTCAAGAGAACAAATTTTCTCACCAGAAGATAAATGTAAATAGTGAAAAGCAGGTACATGGCATAAAGCTTCTCCAGGATTATACACACATATATATATCACACTTCCAGTGATTTCAGGCCTGAAATTTTGGGTTATCAAATCACTTCTGCTGACCTGGTAGAGCACATTGAAATTTTAGCCAGAACACTAACAAGCTCTGTAAAAAATTAATCTCCTTATGCCCCACCTGAAATATACCCTGTGCTGACTCAGGCTGACTTTCTGAACAAGATGGTCTCTTCAGCAAATATCCAGTTTTGACTATTTTAATTTTAGCTAGATTCATTACATCTGCTAAAACATGTACTGAGTTAGCAGGAGCAGGAGTAATTCACAAGCAAAAGTGCTGCATGTACATTTCCCAATAAAATGCAAGGAATTTGCCTTTGATGATATCTCAGAGCAAAGGATGACTTCTGCAAAAGAGATTTAAGGGAAGAAAACTGAAAAAGCTTTGTGACATGGTGGAAAAATATGGATTAAATGCATTGGAGCTGTTGCTAAGAGGAGCTGTCAGAGCTGCTGAGATAGCTCAATGACCTGATTAAAGAGTAGCGAGAAACTGTGTTCTCTGTCCACCTCGACAAGATTTCATCGTAAATTATTTCTTTAACTTGGTATGAGTCCCTCCCTAACAATGGATGTCAAATTGCCATGTAGGCAATCCTCAGGAATATATAGAGATAGCACTAAGCCTCATTACTTGTGTGAAATTGAAAAGAAAAACCTCCTTAGGTGTGCAGGCTGAAACTGAGAAGTCAAGAAAAATGATATTATATATTATATACTTGTAATGCAAGAAAAAATACCTCAAACATTTGCATCTCCAGAAAGTCTTCGATTGCTGTAAAAAGTCGTCATTAAAGTGTGAAAATCTCTTAAACTGGCTTCTGGATATACAATAATCTCTCTTGCTCAATGCCCAGTCTATTCACTGATCCACTCACTGTCTATGAATCTTTTAATATCCCTGAAGTTTGTTAGCAGCTTCTTTATTAGTTCATATCCTCAACAAACTTGAACCCCCTCATTAAATGCAGGAACAAGCCTTTATACATCTTCTTCTTAATGTGACTTATTTATACATCTTCTTCTTAATGTGACTTATTAGAAGTTGAATAAGTTTTCCAGCTCTATTCCTAGAACATCTCAAAGGAAATCTTGTTAATGTACATTTAATTGCAATAGCTCATCTTCAATATTCTCTATAGCAACAAATATGCATTGGCTATGTCTGTCAAATCTTCCCTCAGCTTCTTCCTTTCTGCCTTTTATGGCCAAGCTTTTCACACAGGTTTTCTTTTGTACAGAGTTTTTCCCTCTATGGATCTAGATAGGAAAATATCTTTCAATAATTTTGACAAGTTCTTCACTAAATCCTGCAATTTCTTTCATGTGTATCCAGTCCATGATGCTGTATGTTCCTTGCTTGAATACCATGAATTACACAGGGGCAGGAGATTCTTTAGTCAATTCTTTAGTACTATCCTCTCATTTTGCTTTTTATCTTTTTGGTTTGGTTTTTTTTTTTTTTTAATTCTATTTCACATTTCCTTGCTTGCATTATATGCAGTCCAAAAGAATAAAAAGCAGATTTTATTTAAAAGCTCAATGTCCCATCAGAGAATTTAGGTTAAAAAAAAAAAAAGAAGAAAAATTCACAGAAAAGACAGAGAAAATGGAAATTAATGCCAGAAGGTCTGAGAGGAGAGGGGGGTTAGAGAGGAGTCCTCTCTGAATCATGTTCTACTGACTTTGTGTTACAGCTTTTTCTGTTTCTGCACACTGCTTACAGTCGGATGGACCATCAGTAGCCAACCTGGGAGAATATAGCATTAAAAGAATCCAGTCCATTCATTTTTTTTAAATTTGCACATGAAAACATTCTGTGTACATTATTTCAAACCTCACAGGGAACAGTTCTCACAGCCCTGCCTAGTAACCAAGGGATGGGAATGAAAACATCTTGCCTATTAAATTTGCTGAAAACACGTTACAGTGCACGCTATCAAAATGGAGAAAAGAAAGGTGTTTTCAAAAACACCCCACGAGTGTTTCACTGTCCGTGAGAAATCAAGAGCAGGATGGGAAAGGCTGTTTACTCAGGCACTTAGCCAGGAAACTGTGTTTTCCACAGATCCAGTCATTCAGGGAGCACATCTCTGATTTTCCTGCGCTCCCTGCCTCTCTTCTAGCCCTGCAATTATATTGAGAAATCCATCTGTAGGTGAGAGAGCACAGCCAGTCCTGCACCATGCATTCAAACGCTGCCTCTCCTTTAGGTAAGTGCTACCACACCGAGGCCATTTGTAGGAATTTTACACAGCAAGACGAACAAATGCAGACCCTTAAGGAAGCGCGTGAGCTGCGTGAATTGCCACCAAAAACCCGCCTGAAAGCATCCTTTCTAAATCTCCTGTGAAACGCAGCATTGCTAATTAGCAGGCTTGATGGAGAATGCCGTGAGATAGATAGAAAGTCTTGTCACTTTATTTGTGCACGCTTCCCTGCATCTTAAGTTGCAGCTCGGGCTCCCTGAGGATCATGTGAGGCTGGGTTATATATTGGGAGCCGCGCTATAGAGCTGGGAGTGTGTAAGCCTGGCAGCTGGGGAGTGTTATGGTTGCTGCTTTCCTGTGCTAAGCTGATTTACTTGTTTAAGGTCTGACCTCATCATCCTGTCAGTATGGATTCCCACCTATACAGTTAACAGCAGCTCAGCATCGGCTGAGAGAGCTGGCGGTGTATTCACCAGGAGAGAGAGGGAGAGAGCTACCGGTATTTGTTCTGTTGTCTTTCCTTAAGAAGAGGAGTTGAAACAGAAGAGATAACAAAGAATCCATTTCCTTCCTAAAAGAATAGGCTTTTGTTTTGTTTTTTTTTTTTCCTCCTCTGAAAAAAAAAAAAAAATGTCAGTCTCTGGAAAGAAAGAGTTTGATGTGAAGCAGATCCTGAGGCTCCGCTGGAGGTGGTTCAGCCACCCCTCGCAGGGCTCCACCGGCTCCGGGGGCTGCCATCAGCAGGAAGGATATGAGCACAGAGGCACACCGGTGCAGAGCAGGTTGAAGAGCCACTCTCGGGACAGAAATGGGCTGAAGAAGAACAGCAGCCCTGTCCACCACAACATCCTGGCCCCCGTGCCGGGGCCAACGCCAGTGCACCACCGATCCATCCACAGCTGGCACCAGCAGAACCTCATCGAGCAGCTGCGGGCCAGTGAGGACATCCCCAAAACGAGCACAGAGGAAAACTCTGCTAAAGAAGATTCAAGTAAAACAACACAGGAGCTGCAGATGATCACAGAACAAAATGCAGATGAATCTGCAGAGAGGTAGGAGTTTTAAAGTCTGCACTTGGAAAGCCAGACTTGTTTCCAAGTTATTCCCTAAAACTGTCTTTGTTTTTAGCCAGAGTTCCTTACTGCATTAATCTCACTTTATATATGTGCACACCCACACTCAGATGAGAAGGAACACTTCTGCACCAGAAAAATGAACAGAAACATTGTCATGAAATTTTGATCTTTGCTTAAGGTACATCATTCCATAACTCTTCCATATGCATAAAATCTGCCAGTTTGTCAAATTTGCTCTATCAACATTCACAGCGTATCATTTTTTTCTCTTGATTTATTATGTGTGAGTGCAATGAAAAAAGGAGTCTCCTGACATCCTGTCCTCATTCTGACTTTATCAATGGGTGCAACTTTGACAAATGGGAGCTGCTGGAGGTGCACGGGCTGTGTGGTTGCCATTGATCTTTCAGATTTCTCACTGATTTTCTTTTACTCTCTTCCTGGCAAGTAAAATTGACCTTGAACTAAGTGGAAAAGAAAGATCATTCTTTGCTTTTTTAAAGGTCTGTTTGCAATCCCAGTACTTTCACAGCTTAATTAGCATGCTAAGACATATATTTTCTGCAAGGTCAGGTGAAAAAACACTACAGCTATGAGACCTTAAAGGTGTAAGCACAAAGGAAGAGCTATTTTTAAGTTGTGAGTAACAAAGAATACAATACTGATACCACTTCTTTAGTTAAGCTTTTTTATGTTTTCTTTTTCAAAACTCATGCCAGTGCTTTTAGCTTATCCAGCAACAATTTTATCCCACCTTTCCCCACCTTGGACTCAAATCAAGTATTCATGATATGATTATTTGCACTATTTGATGAGGTTGCTATCAGTCTTTGGACATAATTTAAATGTATTAAATTGCATTTAAATATAAATTTATCTTACTTGAAGTTACAGTTTTCTCAGTAAAAGCTGACAGCTTGCATATTTTTAGCAGTCATTATTTTTCAAGTTGTGCATCTGCTGTGGGGAACATCTGCAGATGAAACAGCAAAAACTGCATTCCAAAATGTCACTAGGAAACCAGTCCCAGTATTCAGTAGGTACCAGATAAAATCATTACAGAATAAAAGCACTGAGGAAGGACTGTAAGAGTTCTGTGTGTTTCCAAGGGCACTGGTTTGGAATGGAGAAGCAGCATACCCTTAGTACAACACTTCAAATGATAGTACAAATTTCCTGAAAAAAAGGGTGATTTTAGACACACCTTAGAAGGAAAATTTATTTAACTTGAAGAAAAATAAGGAACACTTGTTCATCCAAATAAGATTCTATTCTTCACCATGTGAAGAACATTCTATTCTACATCATGTGAAGAAGGAGGTTAAAAAAAAGCCTTATCAGTTCAGTTTGGGAGGTAATAAACCACTGCCTTCTAAAATAAGATGTGACATTTTCTCCAGCTATATATAAAATTCTGCTAAGAGCTCCTGAAGTTTTGTACCTTCATATCCATTCCAATTTAAGTTCTGCTCTTGGGCTGTTTAAAGTTTCAGCTTTTGGGAGAGTTTTGGAACTGCATATATCATATATTGTCATAGTCAAATAAGTGGCTTTCTTTAAGATTTCAGTAAAAGACATCACTGCAAGTTGTAGATTAAAATCTATTTTAACACACATCTTAACAAGTTGAGCTAGTAATAGATAGTTTATGAAGTGATTCATGGTTATGATTTTCCCTATAATTAAAATTTATTTCAAGAAAATAAAGCTGACCATTAAGGAAAATGTAGCTCAAACTTTTAAAATATGTATCAACAGAAATCATTCAGTAAAACACTGTTCCCTTCCCCTACAGCATCCAGCACAGGCCACACATTAGTACATTAACTGGCTGGGTACAAATGAGATAAAGGAATGAGAAAAAATAAAGAGAAGCAGCCTTATATCTACCTAGATATCTATGATATCTAGGCTGTAGATATGCATATTTGGATATATTTTCATCTCTTCAAAACAATATCTCATCTTTGAAATCATGCCTTTAAATCATTCCAAGTCTCCTTTTCCTTTAGAAGCTCCAGATAGTCCCAATCAATGTAATCAGTTGGCTCTGCTGGTAATTAACATGCAAAAATCAGGTGTTTGCTGGATCCCCTGAGCCCATGTTCTCACACTGCTATAAAGCCACCAGAGCAGGTATTGCAGCCAAATTTCACATCCACACCTGAGGACACCAAAGAAAAATTTGCCTTTTAGACCATAAAAGCACCCTACCTTTAAAGCAGCTGTCTCCAAACCAGTGGATTTTCCTCTGCCTGGAGAAGTCCCATTTTTAGGTGGATCTAAAGCTGAGTGTCACATGGACATCCAAAATAGTAGAAAAGGAGACAGAATCTGGCCAATACCTCAACCCTGAGCAGAACAGTAAAAGCAGTTTCTACAAAGAGTTTAATGTTTCTCATGGGAAACTTTGGAAATGTAAAAACAACATTCTGAATTTCTTCAGAAAAATTTGTGCTGCCTTCCTCTAGAAATCTCATGACTGAATGCTGTCAGTGACGGACAGAGAGCACCCCTGGGGTTTGATGAAATAAAGGTTGGTTATTAAGGAGGAAAGTTAAATAGTAAAGTTCCAAACAACAGTTCCATTTGGAATACACAATCATCAATACACTTATTTCTGCTTTCTTCAATCCATTTTGGTAGTCCTGTCCCCAAATTAAATAGTGCTTGAAACCCTTCTGATCCAGGTGTTTGCTCCTGAATTATGTCCCATGACAACTGACAAAGTAAATGAGGCTCAAGTTACTAAAACTCATTAGATTTGTCCTAATCATAACCAGTTGATTTGTGGTCAACCAATACATTCTGTGCCATAAATAGATGGTTTATGGGCACGAGGATGATGAAAGCCTCTCAGCATCCTGGGGACCTGTCTGGTCCAGTGCTGCTCTAACAGCCTTCTAGGAGCATTTAAAATGATGGACCTTGACCTGCTGCTCTAAGATCCTTATGGAAATTATACCAATAGCTTGGAAAAAAAGATGAACAGTGGACAATATATATTTACTGACCTCATCTGGTTCTCACCATTCTGCTCCTTGAATGAGGACTTGAACCTCTTCATAGATGAAAAAGAGAGAAACCAGCTAAGGTCTGCATAGCCACCAAGTTATTTTATTGGTAGAGTGTATTTCCCAATTGTAGGAAAGGAAAAGCGTCGCAGGGGGTTCAGGGCAGGGGTTCTAGAGATATCTCACTTGGGCTAGCTCTTTAAACATGAGGTTTATTAAGATGCCAAGTGGGCAAACCGGGGCTTACCCAAGCTGCCAGCTGGGAGTAAGCCCCAGGGATGGAGGGAGAGAGGGATAGCGGGGGAGAGTGCAAGCAAGCAGGCATGAGGGCAAATATGAGGAGCTTGAGGTTGTGTGTAACTTTGTATGTCTGTGTGTGTCTCTTGCCAACATGGCAGGCAGGCACGTGTGTGTGTGTGGTGTAGTGTGTGTGTGTCTGTGTGTCAGTGTCTGCTTGTTATAATACATTTTATCTTTCTCTATGTTGAATATCACAATTTACAATAACCAGTCTATAGAAGAACACATATCCCATACAATTTACATATAGCCTATAAGAGTTGCTACATTACACTTTAAACCTTAAAACTTACTTCCAAAAACTCTTTTTGCCATGTTACCAGAGTCTGTGATCTTTGGACTCTTTCATGCCTTCACTATCTTGGGGTATTGTTTAATCATGGGGGATTCTCCTATGGTTGGCCGAGCCATTGTTTCCTAGTCATTCATTAACTAGCTTTTGGCTGCTTTGCTTTCATTTCTACCTTGCTTGTAGATTTCATATTGCCACAATCCCACTGCCAGGTATAATTATAAGTCTGTCCTGGTTCATCTACCCCAACACCCAATATGGCATTTTCTGGTATTACTGGGGTGATCAGCAAGCCAAACCTGTGGAATATGGCCATGCGAAGAAGATTTCAGGTTTGGCTGAAAGAGGGAGCTGGAGTGAGCTCTGTAAGGACCCATGGGAAATAACCAGTGGATCGCTGCTGGATGAGCAGGCAGGGCTGGGAGGAGAGGAGCACTTGAGTTGTTCAGAACATCTCTGATCTATCCTGTCTGGAGTCTTGTGAGGTTCAGGCTCCTCTGCCAGGAGGACCAGGAAGCATTTCCATTTCCTTCAAAGAAAGTGGTCTGGCAGGGATCCAGAGACATTAGCCCACACTGGGATGATTCAATTGTTAGATTTTGATGGTCAACAGAAACTTTGTCGGCACCCCATGAACACGTGTGCACACACAGACTGACAAAGCATGAAAGCCTCCTAAAAAGAAGATTTTTTATATTGATTTACTTCAATTACTTCCCTTAATAAGTTCTGGATTCATAGATATTGACTTCTCCATGAGAGCACTGTGCCCAGCATTTATTAACATTATGCCACATTACCACATCCAATCTTGCATGCCTGCCAGGTTTCTGATTCCACAAGTGTGCTATTGCAGACCATGTGTGCTGGTTAAGTATTTCCTAGTTACCCAAAGGCACTTAGATTTTAATAGTAAATGTAGCATCTATTCATCATTTTTCTCTTCTGCATTTTTTTTTTCTAATTATGTGGCTGAAAAATTGCTGACAAACTCTGGTTTGTGACAAATTCTAATTTTGCTAAGGACAAATGTTTTCTAATTTCCCATGAGGCAAAATATATTTCTAATTCATTTTAATAGAATCTTTTGATGTCGTAATCCAAACAGTCATTACTGATGCAGATGGAAACAGATACTTGGGAGGTGCATCCTCCCAAAGGCAATCCGTTTCTGTGGTGGCTATTTTTGAGGTACAGCTATTTTGATAGTTCTTCTTAGGACTTGAAAAATCACTTTTATTTTTGTTTTGGCAGACATATGGAAATAACTATCAGACTATTTCCTTCACTGTCTCTGACATACATATAAACACACACGCGTGTACGTGACTGTTTCAGAGATTGTCTCCTATCTGAGGGTTTTCCCTTGAGTTTTGCTTTTAGCTCCAGTAGCAGACGACAGCCTTGGCTCCCATTCCAGTGTGAAATAAAGAAAAAGAAAACAGGTGATAATTTTCCTGGTGAAAACGAAATGTATGAGTTATTCTGTGAAACCACTGGTCAAACCAGATTGAGAAGGCTTTTGGCACTGTGAGTGAAGTTCTGGATATCCAAATAAACTGTGCAGCACAGGAATGACTGATAATGGATCCCAGCAGTAAAAGGGAGGACTGTGATATGCCCTGTGCAGAGAAGGTGATAAATGGCTGCATTCAGTGGGGTACATCATGACACTGCTTCCCTGTTGTGGGTACGAATTCTGTTCCATGAACAATCTCTAATGCCCAGAGTGAAGTTAAAAATTGTGAGTCCTAATCTCACATCATGGCAGTCTTTATTTTTAAAACAGAACTATTCCAACTTTGTTTTCACTGAGCCTCCAGCATTTTGAAAAAATACTTTCAAAAAAAATCTTAAGTTTAACAAATAAGTATTTTAGAAGCATGATAAAGAGTGCTGGACATGTAGTCAGACAGCATTTCAATCCCTCTGTGACAAAGCTGGACCAATGAGGTTTAGGTGTTTCCTTGCTTGTCTACAGTACAATTGAGGCTCATTAATGCCTTGGTCTTCCCCCATCACAATAGGTACCGTATTGTTCTCCTTATTCTTCTTATTGCCACACTTTTCTTCTTTACACCCTTTGCTTACATTTGAAAATTGCTGTAAGTCTAAAGAGCTCCAATTCTTGCAGCCATGTCTCAGTATTTGTATCCTGACAGCCCTGATATTTCATTGCTGCCTGCCTGTCTCCAGCAGGTCTGTCTGGACTTGCAGCTCAGTGGCCAGACCTAGATTGATCCAGTTGGAGTCTGGCAGTTCTCGTGGAGAGCTGGATTCCTTCTGTGCCATCCTGACTCAAATCTGTTTGAATGTCCTCAGTAGTTGTTTTCCTTTTATCAACAGTGTGGTGTTGTTGCTCATGCCTGCCTTGTGATTCATGTGAAACTCCTGCCTCTGTACCAGAGAGCTGTTCTCAAACCATCTGTACATTTTTACAATTATTTTTTCCTAAAATCAGTACTTTGCACAAATAAATTCCATCTTGTGTTTACCAGATAATGTCTCTAATTGGCTGAGCTAGTATTCAGTTCTGGTTTTATAACCCTGGTTTAGTGATTTAGTACTCAGTTCTGATCCAATACCCCACCACACCTGCAGCTCTTCTCAGCTTGCCATGATCTCCAATTGTAATATAGAATATCAGAGATTTATCTTTATTTTTTCAAGTAATTTAGAAAATGTATGAGAAGTTATATAGGAACTTCAGTGCTAAGTTCCTTTGGAACTCAGTTTGATTTACCTTCCTATTTGTCAAGCATGATTTTCAAAACAGTTTCACATTTGTTCCAAAATGGGTTACTCCAGTCCTTGAGGTTGAACTTTGCACTATCTGATATAACACACTGAAAAATAGTACTCGTATGTTCAAGGTATACATGACAGGTATTTCTTTCCTGTTCTCCATAATTTCTAGTAAAACCTGTTAATGAGGCACTTCAGTTTACTTTGGCATGTTATTCTTGGCAAATTCGTGCTGATTTAAGTTTTATTTCTAAGTGCTTAGAAATAATAAGTATATGAATTTTACACTGTATAATTTGGCAAGAAGTAACAACAAAGTAAAGAAATTATGTCTGTGTCTTGTGGAGAATTTTTCAGTTTCTTTAGCATTTATAACAATTTAATATCAATTCCAGCACTATGTTCTAAAAACATAATTTTCTGCAAGCTTGCGATGGATAACCGAAATGTTTCCTCATTGCCTCAGGGACAAGCAAAAACTAATTTTCCCTCTAACAATGATCTTTAGCTAAAGGTCAAAATATGAGTTTGAAATGGGATTGTTTAAGATGTTTGTAGCTGATTTGAAAGTAGTCAAAAGTGACATCATTTTATGGAAATTCACTGACAGCTAGTTGGGAGTAACCAAGAAAATTTTATGTCTAATATTTGCTAAGCGTGCAAAATCTAAAAAGTTATACTAAGTGGTATATCATGCAGGATTAAATTCCAAGAGGAAAATCACCTTTTTTTCCTAGCAGTTGATAATTCACAAAGAGGAACAGGCCTTCTGAGCCCAAGTGCAAATGCACTGAACAGTGACCAATGAATTAATTCTGACTAAACAAATTCTGACTAAACAAATGCTAAACAAATTCACACAAGAGCTCTTGGTATGGAAATTAGAACCAAAATATCTCAAATGCATCCTAGAGATATATTCCTATTCTCACCTTCTATTATGACATCTTCTGAAAAATTTGAAAAAGCAAAAAAAAAAAAAGGGGTATTGAAATGGTTGAAACAGTTACTAAAGATGAAAGGAATGAATAGAGTTGTATTTTGAAATTAATTTTATATTTACAGGTGGAAGGACTGGATATTTATTTTTTTTTCATAGCTAGATAAATAGAATTATAGGAAAATTTAGGCTGAAAAGGGGCTCTTGATGTCATCAAGTCTTACCCTGCCTACCCACCAAGAAGTCTATAATGAAAAATAACATGACTTACTAGAAAACACACAATATTTTACAGGCCTACATTTAACAAGCCTGGCTTTCAAAGATGAATTATTACAGGCAAGGGAAAAATAATTTAATAGTAATTTAAGAATCTAGGACAATTCCAGTCATTTCAAAACAATTTTTTAATGATTCAATTATCTTCTCATTTTCACTCCACAGAGCTCATTCTCTGCAAAGACAGCTGCTAAATGACTTTTTAAAGAGTTATTACTGCTCTTAAAAATCACTTCTTAATGTCTCCAGAAAAAGTTACGGAAATGATTAAACACATGTGCCCAGTGCAGAGCAGTTTTTACAGATGCACTGAGATTATGCAACTGAAAGATCAACAAGAAATTAGATGGTTGGGGAAACATTCTGGGAAAAGGGGGAGAAGGTTTTGTTTGGCTTAAAAGTTATAGCCAGGCAGGATCCTAAAAGAAAGAAGCTATTTATTTTCACTCTTGGTTATTTGCTGAATTGTTGACTTTGGAATATTGTAATGAGGAAAATTACTAAAATCCTACACATTTTAAAAAATAAAGGGATTTGTTTGTTATAATTAAACAGCTAAATTTGCCCAACTAAACTAGACCAGTTTGGTTTAGTTCCTTCCATTCTGTTAGAATAAAGTAATTCTCTAATGTATTTAGAGAATGATTATATCAGGCAATTAAATAAGACTTGTGCACCTGTTGCTGTGCAGGATATAAGAATTAAAAAATTAAGGTGAAGTACTGTTGGGATTCACAGAAAGAGCTGAAGAAATGTTCAGGATATAAACATCAAGGAAATAGTCTTTAAAATTTATTCCTGTGTGACATGAGATTCCCCCTCAGTGACTCCATCAACAGAAACAGCATTGGAAATTCCCATACTGCTGTGACAGCAAATCTGCCTCCAGACCACCTCCTTCCCTCATTTTTCAAGCAAATGCTTAATATCAAAATTCAATTCAAAGCAAATTAAAATAGCTAGAATAAGACCAGAGAGCCTGTCTCTTTACAAAAGTTCTGCCCATCCAAAAAATCTTAGCTCCAAACATCTTTGATTTTATTGTAGAAATTGTTTCCATCCTATGTGATGAGTCAGGATATTTCACTAAAACCTGCCTGCTGCTCACAGGGAACAAGAGGATAACTAAAAGTATTTAAAGGGACATCTTGCCTTCATTTCAGGTTTAAATATATGCTAGAGCATCTAAATTAATACAGAGTTTCAAAGAGTTTTCTCAGGAAATAGGCACTGTATTCTCATGCTGTTTTACAGGATAAAAAGTTTGCCTCATCACATTCTCATCACAAACTCATTTAGGTCAAACAAACATTTTTAGGGGAAAAGAAAGCAATGGCTGATACCTGGTCCTTCCTTCAGTTTTGTTGTACATATTTTGAAAACCTTGGGACAAACATCTATATTTCTTACCTGGGTTTTAACATTTGATTTAATCAAATTCAAGTGCTCTCAGCCTAAATTTTTAGCTTCATGACTAGAATCTGAAAATCAATATATGGGTTATGTATCAGATTTGTTGCCTGTTTCTTTTATTACCTCAGAGCAACCACCTTGCCTCTTGCTATCACAGTTCACCCATGTAAAAGAGCATGTCCTAGGGACACAACAGGAACTGAGCAGGGGTTTCAAACATCCAGATTTGCCTGCAAACAGCTTTGCAATGCAAAGTAGAATTCATGTACACAGTGAGTGATTCATTATATTTCACAGTTGCACAGCTTATCTTCTCATTGTACTGGCATCACAGAAATCAAAGTCTGCTATAACTTCCCATTACAATAAGTAAAGACCAATAAACTTCCAATAAAATATTTTGAACAGCAAACAGAGACAATACATTTGAGAAAGTGGACATCCACTGTCACCCTTTGCCATGCTTCTGTTTACCTGCTAAGTTACAAGTCAAGAGGAAGGGAGGCATTCTGGCAAGAAATGAGCATTTTCAAACCCTTTTCATTTTAATAGAAGTTGAGAAAATGAACAACCTTTTTGAACTGGGCAAATATACCTTGATTTAAATGGAAATTGTGAGCAAACCACTAAGAAATCCTAGGAGTTGGAGAAAAGCTATTTTAAGCTATTACATATGGTTTGAGTTGCTAGGGAAACCTCTTTTACGGTGTTCATTTAGCACAGATGCTCAGGAAAGCTCTGTCTCCATTTCAGACCATTTTAGAATGCTGCAGAATGTGAAGAAATAGAGATGCACATGCAGGCAAAAATACCTCAGTAATTTTATCTTAGTCATGCTCCATGTCTTTGGTGGGAGCTCATGCTTTCCCTCTCTGCCACGACCACCAGATCAAAAGCTCTGCTTCTAGACTTAGAATATTTGTTCAAACATTGCCTTCAGTTTTCATCCACTGGGCTTCATGTTTTAGACATTCATCTTTGTAGAGCAGGAGCTTTGCCTTTGTTATGTACTCAGTGAAAAGGCAAAGGAGAGAGGCTGCCTCTGATTTTGCCATTTCTGAGCCACCCTTTTGAGCAGGGCAGAGAGTAAATATATCCTCTGAACAAAAACTGGGGAGGTCTATCATGTTTATAATGGATATGTATTGATCATTTAGAGATGAAAATGCTGGTTCTGGGTCATGACTCTCTTTATTGTCTCATGAAAGTCACTCACAAAAGATTATCTCCAGCTCATCATTCAGTTTGTGGAAAACTTACACCTAAAGGCAGAAATTCCCTCCTGTGCCATTCCTTACCCACATCCTGTTCTGTGTGCTGGTGCAGTGGCTAAGGATGGACTTCTGAGCTGTCTGAGATGCCTGACCTAGTAAAATCCCCCAGCTGTGCAGGCAGTGCAGTCTCCTGGTGCCGCCTGTCACAGGGGATTTAGGAGCTGAGCAAGACAACTTCCTGGGAGGTTCCAGCCTGGTGATCCTGCAGGAGCCAGGCTGTTCAACCAGAACACAATGAACTGGTGAGATAAGCACAGAAAGGACAGGGCTGTAACTCAGGACTAATTTCTTTTGCCTTAATTTGTTTCATTCACTTAAAGGATCCCACTTTCTGAGGAAGAAGAGATGTGGTACAAAATGCCAATAAAGTTGCTCGGGAGGAAGCTCCCATAGGGTACCACAAAGCAGGAGAGCTCAAATGTGCCTCTCCCTTCCTCATTCAAATGGAGCCCAATTACTCCTCAGCTATTTAAAGTTTCCTTACACTTTTTTTACTTGGTGCTAAAGTGAATCCAAACCTGACTTTAACACAATTAATAAAGTAACACAGTCAGGACTAGGAGAACAATATTTTATTGAATATATGCAATGAAATTGCTGTGTGATTTCTTGTATGACCACACTACAATGCAAATTTGCCTCTCTCCAGCCTAGTGAATGCTACTGGCACCCCAGGAAAAAACATCATCATCGTCGTCGTCATCATCATCATCATCATCATCATCATCATCATCATCGTAATAATAATAATAATAACAACAATAATAATAGATATATTTTCCACAATTCATATCCGTTACATACTTTTAGCCTTTCTTTGTTTTTCCTTTGATTTAATATTCTGCATTTATTTAGATTTCAATTACAGGGAGAGAGGCTGACACAGACCTTGGCTTGTTGGAGCAAGCTATCACTATTATCAGTCCAGATAAATGCCAAGTCACTAATGGCATAGAGAGAACAGGTTTTATTAAGCCAGCTTGTCAGAAATATGTTAAATACACTTGATACTGTCAAATTAAAGCAGACCTAATGTTCTGTTGTAAAGGTTGTGAAGACAATTCTCCCTCTGTCTTACAAAGGTGCTGTGAGCTCATGAGAAGAGGCTTCCTCACTAAGGAATTCCTGTGAGGTACTGCCTCAATCCTATTCTTTTCTGAGCAAGCAGGAGATGTTCAGTGGGTGTTTACTTCTGACATTAGCAATGATGTAAATAATAATAAATGCTAAAATATTTCTCAGGTGTTAAAAAGTGCAAGTCAGTGACCAAAGTCAAGAACAGGAGCTAAAGCAAAATAGTCTACAGAATTCATAACATTCAAAATTCCTTCCAGTCAATATGGAAGGGCATTCGCAAAGTTTGGTTGTACTGACTTGAAAGAAAATGCCCTCAATTGAGCAAGAAATGAATACAGGAGACTAAGTAATTTGAATTCCTTTCCAGACCTAGGTTTGAGTTATATTTTCTGACACAGAAGCTCAGAAGATAACAACTGGTTGGAGAGTACTTTGGTATCAGCATATCTGTACCTAGGGACACATAGAAATATTTGACTTTAAGACAGGGAAACTCCCTGTTTCTCAGAGTGTAATTACACAGTTAAGAGAAGGAGAGAACTTATCACAGATAAATTTATATGGCTTGAAAAACCTTCAAACAGAATAGAAAACTTCAGTCTACTTCTCATCTGTGGTTTCTGCCTGTGAGGCTGCCCAGACCTCTGTCCACATCCTCTTTCCCTCATTTCTAAGAAATCTGTAAGTATGACAGGATACTCTGGCTAAATAGGTTAAAAATCATATTTTTTCTCCCCATTGCAGCAGTGTTTAGCTTAGAATGAGGTATCCAGCAGATCAGCTGAATCAGGTCAGGAGATATTTTGGAACAAGCCTGGAGATTTAACATGACTGGGGATGTCTCAAATAGCAAAATGAAATTCAAAGTGGTGCCTTCATCTAGGGGATCGTGTTTCACTTGAATGGAAAAACGTGATAAGTCTTGTTATTTGTTAGCTAGGATCCAAATAAATGTAGGAAAGGAAAAATGTAAAAAATTAAATGGTCATGAGAAGCCCAAGAATAGTGTCCCTTTGCCTTTGATGAAAAATAAAAAAGAAGTGAGAAGCACGTATGAAGGTATTATGGTTTGAAAATCAAGATATCTTAAAAAAATCTCCCAGCAGGATCCATATCTGATGAGCTGCAAGGCTCAGATTGGTAGGGGCAGGGATAATTGCTGCTGAGACTGTTACTCTCTGCCTTTTCAAAGCTCTGCTCACTGGAGGCACAACCACTTCACATTTTGTTTTTTCTTGTACTTGTATCTCCCTTTGCTCCTCTCTGTTCCACTTTTCCCAATAATAGTAAAAAAGGATAGCATAAAGCAGGGTCTTCTTACCCTCACTTTCTCTCATCAGGAGTCTTTCTGAAAAGTGCTTAATGAAAGAACAAACATGGAGTTAATTAGTTTCATCTGGCAATAGCTTTGCTTGGAGTGAAAACCAGTTCTTTTTGCCATTGGCTTGTATTTTGTTTTCAGTGTCCTCTAAAGAAAAATGCCACAGGCCCAGATCCAGCATTAAGCCATTATTTTTCATTTTGTACATTCTGGCAGCTCAAAATTGTGCTATATCATGCCTTCTGTTCACATCATTTTTTGTTCTTTAGAAAGATTATCACTTGCTCCCAGGAAGTTGAGCAAGAAGTATTCAGCCTCCCTGAGTTTCTCCTTCACTTTTAATTTCCCTCCAATACAATCATGTAGTCCAAAGCTGAGGTGGGAATTCGTGCATTGCAGTGACCATTGGCATTATCAGAACAAAGGATCATTTTAAGATGATAATATATAAAATATTCCTCTCTTTTTACCTGAAAGGTTTCACTCTTTATTACATAATGTAAGTGAATACAGTGTTAATTCTCCTGGAGGATAATGTTCTTGAATGGTGATTTAAACTGGCATTAATTGAAATGATTTGTCTGAGACATTCACTTCATCCCTGAATACAGAAACATATCTATAAAATAAAATACTCAGGCTGTTAAGGCAGTGTTCTCTCCAGGCTGATATTGCTACATCTCCAATTTCTGTGCCACAGAAATAAGTGTTTTCATGTCATGCATCAGAATGTTTATAGCAAAGTTTCATGTTCAGATTAGTTCTGTACCAGGAAAAGAACCATTAGAAACTCATTTCTATGTACATAGGATTATTCAATTTCTTAATTATCCGCATAAAACAAACACTGAGCATAAGACCCTTCTGTAGACACGAGATCTTCTAACATCAGAAAAAGTAGAAAAAGATAACAATCAAGAGAGTTCACACACTAATCTGCAGAGAATGGAAAATAATTTTGTAATTCCTCTGTCAAAAAATAATAAATATACAATTTCCAAAGGGAAACAGCTTACTGAGGAGAGTGTTTGACTTGACTCATCCTCCTCAAAATACGATGTGGCTACAGCTGAGAGAAGGCACAAAGGGCTCAGGGGCTCTGCAGTTTGGGGGCAGTTTCCATTTTCCAGTGGAACTACCTCAACAAATCCCTGATTTCTATTCCTAGGAGAATTCAAAATATCATAACCCAAATTCATCCTGAAATGAGTCATGATGACATCTGTCTGCACATCGTCATGTCTGGGGGAAGAACAAAACTGAAACTAGCTAAAGTGTTTTCAGAGTTCTGCTCAAGCTCCTGCTTGTTAATGATATAGACATTTATGGGAAATTATTTTATCTAACACTGACTGATAGAAGTAGCAGGTTTATGTTAAGCTTTGCAATAAAAATAAATTGCTAAAAAAAGGCAGTTTCAAGGGCTCCAAGTTCTAAAGGAATTGTCAGAGTTTTCAGTTTATTTGGGGACTCAGGAGTTTCTCCATTAACTGAAATAAATTATACATTTTAATTACCTATTTCTTCAGCTGCTATATCATTTTCTATCATTATTCCAACCTCATGTAAATGTTACAACCTCAGCAGTTGTCAATAATTCCCCATACTCTTTTAGGAAAAATATTTTCACCCATACCCTAAAAACTTCACAATAAAGAATAAAAAATAAAGAAGATGATTGCCCACAAATTTCAAGGCAGAGGCTGGGATAGTTACTGATGTGCTAAAATTTTATCAGCATCCATTAATTCAAGCACATCAACTTTATCATTATTTAATCTGTGCTCAGAAATGGTTTCCTAACTGCAATAATTTTATTTCTCAGCCAGCTGTTGGGGTCTAGCTGTGACAGATGCTGTGATTTTTGCAGGAAAAGAGATTTTCTCAGCAGCCAGCCCCATGCCAATGCCCAGCAGCCAGAGGGGCAGAGCTTACATGGCTGAGCAGGACAAAGCTGTCTAAGGAAAGGGGCTGAGCTGCACTTCTCTTAAATAAGCAAAAATAAAAGAAAGAAAAGAAAAAATGATGAGCTGCACTGGAAATATTGCTGCACAAACAAACTGAACTGGTGGAGTTGCAGATTTGCCTTGGCCCACAGATCTATCAGGCTGTGATAGATCCACAGGATGCTGGTGCCCAGTTTGCTGCTGCTGGCTGGTGGGATTTACAGAGAACAGAGAAGGACACCCCAAATCAAAATCTCTAAATGACACCAATAACTGAACCTGATTAAATCGAATTTCACAAATAATGTAGCATCTTAAATAGGGACATTCAACAAACACCTGAGAAGTGGTTACTATAAAAATTTAATAATAGCCTCATCAACACCAATAACATTAAAAAACTCCAATAAATCACTTTGTTTTCATGCAATACTATGATTCTAATCTTCCTTATCATCAGGTTTGACCACAAAAGTGTGCTTGTGGTTTTGGCCACAAGCACACAGAATGAAGTTTAATAAAACACTGAATTTTACAAAGGGCATGGCAAATAAATGACATTTATGTGTTATTGCATTCTAATTAAATAATGAGGAAATCTGGATTTATCCTTTATGTACTGATTAATGAAAAGTGCTCTGCTGATTAATGTGAAGGGTTCTTCATTATGACAGAAAATAAATTTAACATTACTCAGAAATTTAAAGAATTGTAGGCCTGGAATGAATCATAAAACTCATGACATCAATTCTGATTGCAGAAAAGATGAAATTTTACCTCCATACACCATTTCTGAGTCCCAGCTTTCTTAGGATCACTGTTATCTGTCATTTACTCCCCTGTGTTTCATTCAGGTAATTATTTGAACAGAAGTGTAAGAAGCTCTTTGAAAAGTAAAATTTCCCTAAAGTTTAATGAGGACAAGGACAAAGATGCCTCTCTGAATTTAAATTCTGTTTCCAAAAACTTTTTGTCTTGCTATGATATACCCATAATTAAATATTTATAAAAATTAAACCCTCTTTCTGCCACTTAATTGTCTGTAATAAAATCATGGAGCAGCATCAGAAGCAGGGTTTGCCTGGAATGCTCTCAGCATCTTGTCTGCCTTTGCAACTGAATCCCTGACAGATTTCAAGCATGGCTAACAAGTTATTCATATCTCTTGTATTTATTACACTTAAAACCTGCCATCCCAGCTCGATTTTGAAAATGTCATGTGAAATAGTGTCAGAAGTCATCCAAAAGGCGAGATGACTTCTGACAATTCATGTTTCTCTCCCAGTAAGCTTTGGTGCCTTGAAAAAAAGAATAAAATACAATGTTCTGACATGATTTATTCTGACCAACCATGCTGGCTGGTATTTATGTCCTTCTTATCATAGAGACACTTAATGCTTTTTGAGCATTTCTTCAGGTTTTCAGTTTATATTTTCTGTTTCAAAATTCCACATTTCTTTTAAAATATGGGACTATATTTTGACTCCTTCACAAATCCTTACAGGAAAACTCTGGAATGATTTCAGTTGGCTGTCTACCTAAAATGTAATTCCTACAACTCAGTGACATTGGAATAATTTAAATACAGATTTATCTCTGCAGGCTAATCCACATTTTAAGCCATTATTATGAATGCTAATTACAGCTCCTCATCCCTCAACAAAGACAATTTTGGTTCTTGGTTCTTCAGACCAAATAATTGATGTTTTTCCTCCCAGACTAACGCACTTTTGGAAACTTTTATTACTGAATACTCAGCTTATGTTTGTCCAAACTTGTGTACATTTTATAGGAAAAAATTTTTGTCTGTGCTACACCCTCATGAACCTCTGCAAGGATTTCACATCAGACTCCAGGGGGCTTTCCTGACTCCTTCCTTCAGGATATTTTGATCTCTGACTTCTTCAGTTCATTGTACTAAAGAAGTACAATGTGTACACCCAGTACTACACTCCGAAGGTCAATATTTGAGTCTGACAGTCATACACTAAGGAAAATATATAAATATTTATCTTTGAATTTAATTTTCCCCCTCCATAATATATCTACCATTTTGAATCAGCTGCTGAAAATAAACCAGAAGTTATATTATTAATTTTAATGGAGAACTTGCTTTTGCTTTTTCAATCTCTGAAGACCTCTGCCTTTGAAATAATAAATTATATTAGTAGTATTATGCTGTAGTTAAACGTGACTCCACTAAACTTCTGAAAAAAATATCCAAGACTAAATGAAATAATTAGACTTTCACTCCCTTGGAAATTCTTCTCTAACCACAAATAAATACATGCTATGGGGAATTATTTATTTCACACAACCAGTACTGTTTATTTACAACAGGGATGGTTGAGTATTATTTGAGCTTTTTTCTGCAAACATCAAGGCTAAGTGCAATGTACTGAGACACAACACTTAGAGTGGATATATTGAATCTGAAAAAAAGATTTTGTCAAAAACCAATTTTCTGAAAAACATTAGAGGACGCTCAGGAGGTAAATAGCAAAACATTCCAGAGTATGAATTTGGCATCCAGTGGCTGATACAAAACTAATGAGCATATAATCCAATTTTGCAGCTTTGTCATTGTCTATGAAGCATTGAAAGAAAACAAATAAGAATGTGGAGTTATTAAACACACTGAGACAAATTCATTTTTTTAAGTCCTAAATGACAAAGGAAGCACATTAGAGGTGAACTTGGTTTTCCCCCTTTACTTTACAACTAAGCTAAGCTAACTAAAATGGATTTGAAATTATAATAAAGACAGAAACGTTTTGCAAAGGGGATGGAAAACTGCTGTGTCTCAATTCAATATTACATTATAATTTGATTTTTAATTATTTCCCTTGAAAGGGGAAATATATAAGATATATAATGAGGTATGATCTTTGAAAATGCATAATCTAACATCTCTATTTTCTGATATTATCAATTCAACTTGACTTACTCTTTCTTATTTCTCTGTTTTCTGAACTAGATGTTAAATTGTGGATGTAATCCAATATTCTGCCAAATTTAATATGCTAATTTCATGAAGAGATCTTATCTCTCTTAATCATTTATGAATTTGCATTAACCATATCAAAGACAACCAGGAAATTTAGTCAACCAGCTGTCATTTCCCAGCTGGGCTTGGAAATTTAAAACAATAGGTGCTATGCATTCTTAAAAAAATATGATATTAAACTGAGAAAATGTTTCTCTAAATAATCTTTAGCTAAAAGAGGGTTAAATATTGCAGCATTTTCAAGCTGTGTGATATGCATTTATATCAACAAATGCATTATTATTTACTAAAAACAGATGAATAGAAAAATAAAGATTTTTCTAAGGAAGTGTCAGAAAGATGTTTAAATCCACATCAAAATCCATGTTTAAAGGCTGTTTAAAAAAACAATATGGGTTTTTTGTAAGTGGGAAAGCTAACAGAATTCTGGAGTGGGAGGAATATATTTATATTGTACATTTCCATGAAAGACAGAGAAATTAATTTGTCTCCATTATTTGCATTCAGATTCTAAAGGCCATGTAATGTATAGGTTCCATGAGCTTTTAATTTGGAAATTTCTCTAGAATTATATAGTGCTCATTAAATTGTCTTCAGATTCATTGCTATTGAGTCAAGTAATTTAGTGGACAAAGTAAGAAGGGATCAGAAATAAGACCTAAAGATAGAATATCCAGCATTTCATACCAAGAGGTATTTTAGCTATCAGTATCACAGGAAAATAGGGGTTTTTTAAGGATTCTATTGGTGAGCGCTCAGGAGGCTGCATTAATCATGCCAGTGCTGTGCAAACAACCCATCCACTCAAAACTGATGGAAGCAGACAAATCAGTAGCACCACCTACTACACACAACTGCCATCAAGTACAGTTTACAAGCAGGTTTGTGAACGAAAACTTCCAGATACCAAAGAGAAAAAGCTGGAAGAAGGCGTGATAAGACCAGGATTGTGGGACTTTTGTAATTTTAAAGATTTCTGCGCTGCCTTTTGAACAAAAGTCAATGTTATCAGCATTTGTAATGCATTTCTAAAGCTGTGTTCATCACTGCCTCTATCCCTGGCAGGTTGTCCACCACCAGCAGCTCCCTTGGGATGAGCACCAATGGCTCAGACGAGTATTTCCAGTCCAGGAACCATGCGGAGCAAACCTTCCGCAAAATGGAGAATTACCTGCAGCAGAAGCAGCTCTGTGACGTGCTCCTGATCGCCGGCGACCAAAAGATTCCAGCCCACAGGTACAGTTCCCAGGATCCTTCCTGCCTGAAATTGCCACAAAAGCTGCTTCGATTTATGAATACCCGGGTTAGTTATGAATGAAGAGTTACTCTAATTAGGATTCCAGCTAATGTGGAATAAAATCACGTGATCAACCTTTCATATCTATTATTTTAAACACAATGAAATTAAAATGCAAACCACTGGCACTGTCCACCCTCTCTTCTTGCTGCTGTCAAATTATAGCAAGATCAGAGAAGAAAAATCTGCCCAGATAAGGACTCTGGGAGAAAATTAGATTACTAATTGCTCTGTTAACTTCACTACTCACTGCTGCAAGATTTGAATCCTGTGCTAATAGTTTCTGTTGTACACACAATTTATAACATGATAATGGTGGAGTTTCTGCCTGGCATTGAGATGATGAGGTAATTTGCTGTCTTGCTCACACTGCCTCCCCTCCAGGCTGGTTCTCAGTGCAGTTTCTGATTACTTTGCTGCCATGTTCACCAACGATGTGCGGGAAGCAAAGCAGGAGGAGATCAAGATGGAGGGAGTGGATCCTGAGGCTCTGAAGGCTCTGGTGCGCTATGCCTACACAGGTAACCCTGCCCCAGTGCTGCTTTCCAGCTTCTCACACTAAAGTTCCTCCAACAGAAACACGATATGTCTTTTTATTCAGTAATACCTAGAATTTTCGTACTCTGGGTTGGAAGGGAGTTTAAAAAACAACCCCTACACTTTACACAAGACCAGGTTACTCAGAGTCCCATTTTGGGAAAGTTTTTTTTCCCTAATCACAATTTTCTTTTTTATTTATTTTTACCATACAGATTAGATCTAAAGCTGTTACAGTTCCAACAAAAATGTCCCAGTCATTATATTCAAAATACATAAAATCCTGTAAGTTAAAATATCTGTTTAAAGAACACTTTAACAAGAAAGGAAAATGAGTTTGTAAACCACAGGACATCTCAGAGAAAAGCCAAAGAGCAACAAATTTTAAATAATGAAAATACAAGGGAAATTATTTAAAATTTTCCTCCTTTTTTCTTTTTTTTTCCTTTCTTTTTTTTTTTTTAATTTTTTTTCCTAAATGAAAACTGCCCAGGTATCCTCGAGTTAAAGGAAGACACTATAGAGAGTTTGCTGGCTGCTGCATGCCTTCTGCAGCTCTCCCAGGTCATTGAGGTGTGCTGCAACTTCCTCATGAAGCAGCTCCACCCTTCCAACTGCCTGGGGATCCGCTCATTCGGGGACGCCCAGGGCTGCACGGAGCTCCTGAAGGTGGCCCACACATACACCATGGTAAGGTGAACAGCTGACAGCTCTGCAGTCAAAATTACATCCAGAAACATTCACTTCTGTTGTTCCCCATTTCAGAGTTTTGCCTTGTAGAAAGGCATCCTCAGTGAGCTTAAATTTGCAGCACGACCGGCACCTATTCCTGCCAAAAAATGTAACAGGGCCTTAACACAGCTCATGTCTAGAGACAAACAGCAATGGGCCATCCTTATGCATTTGAACCCACACAAAGAAAACTCTAAAGCTGATTTTAAGGTGAGACACGCATACAGAGTCAAAATAAAGAATGTATTGGAGAGATTTGGAATGCTAAAAAGAAGCACGTCCCTCGCTGGAACATAATCCTTCTCTGGCTTAAAGCATGAAATGAATATTCAGAGCATGGGAAACAGAGGAGTGAGATAACTTGCTATGAAACCAAACTGAGGAATAAATATTCAGGGCGACGAGATGTGCTATCACAGCTTAAAACACAGAAAGAATGGCAACTGCTACAGCTAAATAGATAAAAAAACAGCTACTTGTTTGGAGACCCATGGCAGCTTTATGCTTGAAATATTAGTAGAGGGTGTCAGAACTCGTTTAGAGGCTTCATAATGCTGAGAACACTCCAGCAAGGGATTGTGCATGTCAACCTTCTGAAAGAGGTGAGAGAGGCATGTGCTTGTGCTCCTCCCTGTCACAGCAATCAATGGGTTTTTTTAGCAACAATTACATCCCCTCTACATGTCAGAGCCTAAAATGGGGCATTTAAGATAGATGTTTGCTCAGTCTGTATAAAACAGTGTCATCCTTGCTGCTCCAGACCTTTTTATATTCGTCCAAAATCAGGAAATCCCCCTCTACTGTTGCCTCTCTCCTCCCACCAGTGCAAGAACGTGGGGCGGCAGCTTCAGGCATTTAAATTTATGGTTTAGATTTCTGCAAAACTGAAATAAAATAATATGGTTGGATTTATGAATTTACAACAGTAAGAGATTTTGAGACAATAAAGAGATTATGACAGTAATATTTGTTTATAGCTTTTTAACCATTTGAATCCTCAGTCTTTCCCAGGAGTTAAACCCTTATTATTTTTTGAAACCATGTGTCACAGATTTGAGAGTTGAGTCATTAAGAACTCCCTAAAATGAAGGATCATGATGACTCTCTGACACTCAGCAACACTGGGCATAAGTTTTATACTATTTTCCATGAGAACAATTTCTACCACCTCTAAAACCACCTCCTGTTGTTGCATGGAACAGACTGAAAATGCTGCCATGAAACAGGACCTGGATCATAAACTCACTCATGATCTTTGCTACTGACAGCTTAGTAAGAGAAGAGGAAATAAAATGCTGTTTCAAACCCTTGCTGTGACATTAAAGAAAAAAACCTTTGGAGGAGATCATTACAATGCATAAACACATAAAAATTGTGGAAGGGGATAAGTAAAACATTTGGGTTTGTTTCAGGTTGGTGAGAATGTGTAGCTTAGGGGAAAGACCAAAAAGTTGTCCTGTAAATATAGAGCCCATTGCATTTCCAGATGTGCTGTAAACACCAGACCCATTCAATAAAACCAGACACAATGGGGACCTTCCCCTTCAATATTTTGGCCACTGGGGCAGAGGATTAACAATTTCCTGCCTGGTATCTTTTCGTGCACATAGAACTTGTTCTGATAAACACTTGTGCTATATTTATAACTAGAAGTGGACTGGCCTTCCTGTTCCTGTTCTCTGAATGTCACAAATATTAAAGCAGGATATGCATAACAGACCAAAGTTGACATCTCCTTTAATCACTGATACTTCTGTATTTGCATCCTGGCTACATCTGAAAAGATTTACAGAACGTGAAGAAACTGCTGAAAATAAACAATAAAATTTCACTTACCAAAATTTCCTCACCTGCCCTATTTCAATCTGGTTCCTAAGAAAGATACAGTAATTCTAGGCACAGAAATAGAAATTCTGTTTCAAATGCAGTGATGAATTCTTACATGCATCTCTTTGCAAGTAACATAACCCCCTCTCTCTCTTCACCAAATTTCTTTTTTTCTTTGGAATTTGATAGGGAGATAATATATATATTGATATGATATTTATTGTTATCAACTCTGATATTGTTGCAATTAAATTGTACAATTTTTTTAAAATGAAAAATAATTCTATGAAACACTCTAGGTATTTAATACATGAGGTCTCTTCTGGACTTGGGGAGTTTTATCACAGCAGTAGCTAAAAGGCTGAGAACTCTTCCTTGGGATTTGTCCAACTTTGCATTGCCCAAATAGTGCTGTTACAAAAGTGAGCTGAATTTCCTTTGCTGTATTTTCCTGCCCTAGGAGCAGAGTCCTATAGCCAACAGCTGGCACAGGTCATTGCAAAAGGATTGGAAGGTTTCAGTGTGATTGGCTCAAACCCTTTAAATCTGCAACAGAAGCCCACTTGGCCTTTCTAAAATGCACATTATATCTTCAAACAATATTTCTCTTAAGCCACAGTGCAAAGATCACACTGATGAGGAAAAGTGCCAGTGGCAAAACCCTAAGCCAGGACAGGCTGACAAGAAGCCTGACAAAGACCTCTGCAGCATGGTGATGTGAAGATGAGCTTTATTCCTGTTCTGCAAGAGTAGGCCAGCAAAAAGCAACCAAAAACTCCCTTAAATGGTAGAAGGACATTCAGTGATCTTTAGAATAGCCACAGCATTTCTCTGCATTGTGGAAACGAACAGGAATGAAATATTCACAAAGCCTACATTATTTAAGAAAAAGTTATTTCTATGTGTGAAAATCATCAGTGCATTGAAATCTTCTTTTGTTTTTAGGAACACTTCATAGAAGTAATAAAAAACCAGGAATTTCTTTTGCTCCCAGCTAATGAAATTGCCAAGCTCTTGTCTAGCGATGACATCAACGTGCCAGACGAAGAGGCAATTTTCCAGGCCCTGATGATGTGGGTGAGGCACGACCTGCAAAACCGACAGCAGGACCTGGGGATGCTCCTCTCCTACATCAGACTGCCCCTGCTGCCACCACAGGTAGGAATATGAAGGGCCAACAGGGAGCTCTGCAAGCTGAAATGCTTGTCTTGAGCATCCTGTGGGCAGAGAGTTTTGTGAAAAGGCTCTGGTTTGGGCTGGAGATTATTGGTATTATTTCACCCTTTTAATTTTTTTACATGATATATCTTCATTGGTTTTAAACACAGATGAAAAGAAATCCCCCAGTGCCAGTGTAATTACGAGGCTCAGAATTACCTCTAAAAAATGTCAGTCTATTCCAAAAGTCAACTGCTCCTTTGTTGGGCTGTAATAGTTCTAATAGCACAGCAATTTAGATGCCATGCAAAGCTATTTCCTTAGATTTACCAAACTTCAGGACAGATAAGCCACAATGCTTCTTTCTTTATTGCCATTAAAAAGTAGACAAATATAAAAGGGCCTTAATTATTGCTGACAATTCTGAGCACTGACATTACTTGTCCCTTAATTCTGAGAGAGACAATTCATCCATCAAGTTCCAGAGCTGGACATCCCGTTTTATAGAAAGATGGTACTGCTGTGTCTGTGTTATAGAGAAATCTTTATATCCCCTCATAAATGTATATGGAATATCGAGGCTGTCAGTCAGGACACTTTATGAATCTATGTGACTGATGATGCAAATATTCTACCTTGAATAACACGCAAAAGTACAATAGACCCTTAATTTGAAACACATTTAGTATCTTCTAATATTCACAGAGGTGTCCAGTACTCTGTGCTAGATTTATTTACTCACATAGGGAGTTTTGTATAGAGGGTGTAGTACTAGACATTACTGATTTGAACCCTTTTTAAAAGTTAAAAGAAAGAGGTAGGAAAAAAAGTAGTCGAAGCCATCACACTCATAGACTCTTCCCCTACAACCTTATATAATTTTGCTTAGTGAAAGCAGAGTACAAATGAGTACTGAGCTTAAAAAGAGTGTTTGTAGCTACAAATACTTTAATTATTCAAGTACATGCAATTTTGATGATTTAGTTGTATACCAAAATGCTTTTCCCCCCATTTCTTAGCTGCTGGCTGATCTAGAAAACAGCCCAATGTTTGCAGACGACCTGGAGTGTCAGAAACTTCTGATGGAGGCCATGAAGTATCACCTGCTGCCAGAGAGACGCTCCATGATGCAGAGCCCTCGAACCAAGCCCAGAAAATCCACAGTGGGTGCCCTTTATGCTGTGGGAGGCATGGATGCCACTAAAGGTAAGCCCACAAGTTCATTTTATTTAAATATTTCCATAAGAATATATCAATTTAGGGGTAAAAAAGAAGAGAAAGCAAATCACAGAACAGAATCCTATGTGTCAGAAGTTATTTCTTCTTGCAAGAATCATATTTGTAAACAATGGACTTATATTTAAGTGAATACTAAAGAAGTTTGATTCATATGGTGATTTTAAAAATTAAATTTGATTTTTTGCAAAAAATAGTTGAACTTACAAATCAGATGAAAAAGTAAATATTTAAAATGTTCCAAAATTTGTTTCATTTTCAACCTTTTGGTCTACATTCTGACAAAGTAAGAAAGCTAAGATTTCAAGGAAGCAGAAAAATAAAACCAAAAAAAACATCACTGAACTACAGAGAACTCTTGCCTAATGCTTATAAATCCTTATTATGACATTTCAGGTGAAAAGGTTTGTATTTTTCATGAATGCAGCTTTTTTTTAGGACTTCATAAACAGGGGTGTTTTTTCAGGTTTGTAGTTGAAAGTTAATTATTATAAACATATTCCAGTTTCTATTATTTGATTTTTACAACTGCAGTCAGGTTACAGCTTTAAACATTGCTCTATTCTATTTAGGAGGCAGAATATTAAATAATTTCCTTAAGGAACCTCAACTTCAAACCCACAGCTTGGAGCCAGAGAACTCTAATTAGTTTAAAGTCTAGCGACTTGCTGCACAGAATTACTTCTAGCTGTGTGAGTTCACTTTTAATAGAATCACAAAGAAGATAATCCATTTCACGGTTTACAAAAAGCTGCTGACAACTGATTTTTCCCCATGTAAGAGACCTTGCAGAGCCACCTCCCCATCTCCATGCAATCAAATCAAGTGCAGAATACACATTCATTGCCAGCACAACAGGAAAACACTCATTTCTAGGACAATTTAGCAAATTGGAGTTAATCTGTTGCAATTAAGTAGATTCATTAGGGATACTGAGAATGTACAAATTATATCAGACAACCAGGTAATCTTTTAACTATCTCCCCCTGAAATAAGAATACAATTTTCCAATCATTTCTTCCTAGTAAAGGTTATGCAAAGAAAGGTCTATTTCAGTCAACATCTCTACTTCCTATTGGTGCTTCTCTTACTTCTTATCTTGGACTGAAGCCAATTGTTTGAACTTTTGNGACATTTCAGGTGAAAAGGTTTGTATTTTTCATGAATGCAGCTTTTTTTTAGGACTTCATAAACAGGGGTGTTTTTTCAGGTTTGTAGTTGAAAGTTAATTATTATAAACATATTCCAGTTTCTATTATTTGATTTTTACAACTGCAGTCAGGTTACAGCTTTAAACATTGCTCTATTCTATTTAGGAGGCAGAATATTAAATAATTTCCTTAAGGAACCTCAACTTCAAACCCACAGCTTGGAGCCAGAGAACTCTAATTAGTTTAAAGTTTAGCGACTTGCTGCACAGAATCACTTTTAGCTGTGTGAGTTCACCTTTAATAGAATCACAAAGAAGATAATCCATTTCACGGTTTACAAAAAGCTGCTGACAACTGATTTTTCCCCATGTAAGAGACCTTGCAGAGCCACCTCCCCATCTCCATGCAATCAAATCAAGTGCAGAATACACATTCATTGCCAGCACAACAGGAAAACACTCATTTCTAGGACAATTTAGCAAATTGGAGTTAATCTGTTGCAATTAAGTAGATTCATTAGGGATACTGAGAATGTACAAATTATATCAGACAACCAGGTAATCTTTTAACTATCTCCCCCTGAAATAAGAATACAATTTTCCAATCATTTCTTCCTAGTAAAGGTTATGCAAAGAAAGGTCTATTTCAGTCAACATCTCTACTTCCTATTGGTGCTTCTCTTACTTCTTATCTTGGACTGAAGCCAATTGTTTGAACTTTTGCCTTTTGATGGATAAGAAGAACAGCACTTCCTCTCCTCCCTGCTGTCATCCACAGCTCTGGCTCAGATTTGGAGCCTGGGCTGGATTGGGAGATCAAGAAACAGCAGAAAGAGACCAGGATGCACTGGAGGAATGCTCTGAGAAGGGAGTAACTCTCACCTCTGGCAATAACACGTTGCCTGTGATAAAGGCAGACACCCGGCAACGCCAGGTTTGCCTTTGTGCTTATCTCAGGTGGAATCCAAAGACAAATCTCAAATTCCAATGATCAAAAGAAGATCAAAGAGGTACTTTTGGGCCAGAATTTTGAAAAATGGAAATGTGCCTAAACCATGTTAAGCTTTGTGACTTTCAAATCTTTCAGCCTCTGTAAAAATTACAGCCCACAGGGTATGTCTGAACACACTTAAACCTGACTGCATTTTCCCTGTGTTTTAGTTAGTGTGAGAGATTTCCTTTGAAGTGGAGAACTTTGGGGCACTCACATATTAGCATAGAATAAATGAGAAAGAATCAAAACAAAGAGCAGAAAAGAGAATAACAAGATGGAAAGAACAGGCAAAGAAATCCAGCTGCTCCGAATAATGGGGAAAAAGCAGAGTTTGTGTCTTTTATTGCAGATGGAGCTGGTAGTTTCTTTCCCAACCTGTGCGTGTGAAAAAACACATAGATAAGAGAAAAGATAGCATGAGATAAGTTCTTATTTCACTGAATTTCTGCAGTACATCTGGTGATCCCTAACAGATCTCTAAACCAAATCCTATCCTTCTTTTCTGCCTTATTGCATGGTTGTTTTTCTGTTGTAAAAATAATTTCTTAGTCACAAACTGCCTGCTGTTATCTTCAAAACACCACTTGTCTGGTCTTAAATCCCAGTCAAAGAACAAGGAATCAGCTCTGTTTTCCTCATCTGGCTGCCTTTGGCTGAGTTGAATTTGAGCTCTAGGATGCAGGGGCAATTCTGCCTTGGATCTTAGTGAGCCATGCCCTCACTGTGTTTAGCAGCTCTCAGAGGAGCAATTATGGCTCCTGAGTGATGATGGGAGCCAGTGCGTGGAGAAGTGTCAGTGCTGAATGGCAGAGAGCTTGTGCCTTATGAAGAGTTTCAGTGAAAATGTTACTGGAGGTCCAGTGACATGGAAAAAATGGAAAATGTGGCGGATGCGCTACAGCAGCCAAGCAGCTACTGCAGGGCTGCTGTACAGGTGAGCCTCAGGGAAGATACCTGTGGGAACCAGATGTGCACTCACACTGCCCTGTCTTCTGCATGACTCCATCCTAAAAGGGATCCATGGTATTCCTGAAGATGCTCGTCCAGTTCCTCAGACAGGTACATGGATACTGATTTTAATATCAGTATGTGCTTTAGGCACAAACATGGTTACAGAGTAGATTGTTGTGAGACACTGTATTCATAAGGAATATAATGAAACCCCAAACAAGCCCACAAACTCCCTGTTCTCATGGTATTTAAGTAACAGATTTGATTTACCTCCAAAATTTGAAGTGCTACGAAAATTGCCACAATTTAATTCTGCATGTATTGCCACCAGTATATTCCTATAGACTTGCCAATCAAGTATGGAATTAATGCAGCTTCCTCTTTCAAAAGAACTGAAGAGTGAGAACTTCCCATGAGAACTGAAGTTCACAGCAAAATCTCACACACAAAACGTCAATATTTTAAAATTCAATCGTGTTTTGAGCTGGCTGCTGGGTACTGCTGCCTCCATGGCTGTTCTGTTTTTCACAGGCACCACCACAATTGAGAAATATGACCTCAGGACCAACAGCTGGATTCAAATTGGGACCATGAACGGCTGGCGGCTACAGTTTGGGGTTGCAGTGATTGACAACAAGCTCTACATCGTGGGGGGCAGGGATGGGCTCAAAACCTCCAACATTGTCGAGTGCTTCAACCCTGTCACCAAGGCTTGGACTGTGATGCCCCCGATGTCAACACACAGGCATGGCCTGGGTAAGAGGGGGTCTGCCTCTGAAAACACCTCCCAGCACACACAGATGGGGTTTGATTGACTCAAGCACTGCTGAGGAAACGTTTAACAGCATTAAGTAACATGCAGCAATATTTGTAGAAGACATTTTTCAAAGAGAGGTTTGCCTGTTGCCATAATTTTATGGTTTTGTTTGTATTCACCTAACTAGCATTGGTCTTCCACAGTTAACTTTGCTTATACAAAATTACAAAATATAAGCTGTGGTGAAAAGAATCAACTCCTCACATGATTAAATGGTAAAAGGATAAATTTACAATATAATGACAACTTTATTTATTTATTTATTTGTTTGTTTATTTGTTTATTTGTTTATTTATTTATTTTATAAATGATGAATTAAGCCCAGAGGTATCAATCGTCTCTGTAGTTCAGTTCAGGGCATTACCCACACTGCAGAAAACAGTGTATAACTTCACTAGTTCTAAGGTTGCAATTACAAGAAGTTTTACAGGGCTCTGCCATGGCTTAGTAGCTATGGTTTTTCTACTGCAAAATAATCCTTAATGTTATTCACACTGAAGGAATAATTTGATTATGAAATTGAGAATTTATTTTCAGAACTATAAAAAATAAGGCTAAGTTTACCGATGAGTAGATTGCAACAGAGAGAATATGATGATTTCTGAACAATTTATATATCCCAGACCTTAGTAGAAGGTTGGCCTCTCTCAAGTTACACAAACAGGCGTTGCTTCAAATCATCAGTAAGTTCAAATGACATGGAATATTTTTATTTCAATGGATAATAGAGGAAGATTGATCCAGAATTATTTGTCAAACCATTGTGGCCTATTATGTCACCTTCTCCACTGCTTGGTAGAAAAACGGTAGTTTAGGGTTCTTACCAGTTCCAGCACAAAATTGATGAAAACAAATACTAGTAGGTGGCAAAGGGGAAGAAGACGAAACAGATGGAATAATTGTCACTGAATTCCTGACTGAAGGGGTATAATTTCCCCAAAAGGTGGGTCACAGCCATAAATTTGAGTGCCCAAAGTTTGGCTTCAATCTGTGCCTGGTTTGCCTCACTCCCTATTACCTTCAGGGAGATTGTGTGGAAAGTTGCTGCTTTTGAAAAAATCAGGCCACATATATTTAGGCCTGAAAGATGGATTTAGAAAACTTTTAAGGAGCTGGATTGAAACAACCTAACAAAAGGAGCAAAGAGCAGCAGCAGCTCCCAAAGGGAAGGCACCAAAGCCTTCTCTAGAGAAGCACAATGGCCCAGGATTTGTCCATACAGAGATTTGCAGCGACATCCAAGTTGGATCTCCTGTGCCTCGAGGACAGCAGATAGGAGCCAGCTCTTATCCAAAAGGCATTAAAATGTTGTGGTGCTTTAGCTGGTAAGGACAGCCAGCTAACCACCCACCCAGGCTTCCTGCTGGCAGCACTACAGAGTTTCAGCTGGCTTGGAATTAGGAGAGATTGTTGGTTTGGGCATATTTTTCATTGCCTGACTCAAATTTTGCCTCTGTGTAGGAGAATAACAATGTTTCCCATCGTTAGGGGCTCAAATTCTGTTTCAGAGCAAGGTCACCAGAATTGAAAGAGATAAAAGTCCAAGAAGAGAGCATCAGAAATAAAGCAGCTTTCCTCTAATCTTTCGGCAAAAGATAATGGTTATTTAGAAGAACACTGTATGTGAAGTGCTTGTTTATCTTTATTTATTCTTCCAAATGAAAAGGCAGCTTTCAGACCATTTAATACCAGCTGAAATTGCTTATCAGCGCACAGGGAATTAACATACGAAATGAATACGCTGCTGGCCACTGAAACCAAGAGATAATTTGTCCCAAATTCCATCTCTCAAGGAGTAGCAATGCTTGAAGGACCAATGTATGCAGTTGGTGGGCACGATGGGTGGAGTTACCTCAACACAGTGGAGCGCTGGGACCCGCAGGCACGGCAGTGGAATTACGTGACCAGCATGTCCACCCCAAGGAGCACTGTTTGGGTCGCAGCACTCAACAGCAAGTATGGCAACAGGAAAACCTCTCTCTGGGTTTTCATTTGCTTCCTTCCTTAGAAATGCACCTTCTTAAGTTTTATTTTCAGGCTTATGGTTATTAATGACCTCTAGGGAACAAAGAGAAAATATAATGCATAGAAATAAGAAAGGAAAGCTTTTCTTCTGCTGTGGGGTAAATTGATTTCAAACTTGCAGTCAGGTTTTAAACACATTTTGGCCCTTTTAAATTATAGCAGTGTGAAAATGTTATCACATGCACATCAGAATTTTACCTAGGGTATAAGGTACATGGATATAAAATCAGTTACTTAAAAAAAGATTCCAAGTTTATGTTTACACTTTAAAAGCATTGTGTCTAAATAGACTTAATGTGAATGGAAATGACGTCATACAAATTTGTCGTACAAACTCACAGCCAATTTTTAAAATCTTGATATGTTTAATGAAAAGAAGATGAGTTTATTAATTAGGTATGGAATACACAGCCTGTTATAAATCTTATCCTATCCAGATTTGCTCTGCCCTCCGTCTCTTGCTTAAATATGTGAAATCAAGTGTTAATGTATTTAAACATTCTGCTAAGATTTTAAAGCCACTTTAAAGCCCTTTTATATGGGAGCAGACAACTGTGTAGATCTTAAAAAAGCCTTGCAGAAGGCCTCAGGTTATGGAGAATATGGTTTGAGCCAACATTTCTTGTTTAAACCTGTGGGAAACTCTTAGTGGGTTGTAGGGGGTGGGAATACTCAGTTACAGGCAGACAACTGCATTTACCTGGAACCTTTGCCACTGGCTTCCCTAATCACTTTGTAAGTTCCCAAGAAAGAGGAAGACAAAAAGCAGAAACAAAGATGTCAGCAAAAGTATATTTGTAAATACAAGTGGAATGCTTGCATTTATACAAGGCACGGTTCAAATTGTAGCTCACAAATCCAAGAGAGGCAGAAGTGCCTCTCCAGCTCCCTTCTGTACCTCAAAGGAAATGTCCTCAGCAGAAACTCCACCATGAACTCCTGTTGGTGCCTTCCACAGCAACAACATGCAGGAAACCACTTTGTCAAAGAGGAAATCAGCCCGATTCTGACTCTGTTCTCAATCATTGCTGATACAAACTGTCTCCAGCAGGGCTTAAATCATGTCTGTTAGTCTGGTGATGTAATTTCTGGCACACCAGGAGATCAAATGTCCATCACTCAGTGCTACTGGTGTGGTCCAACCAGGAGAATTCTTCTCCTTTTCCTGTTTCCCTAAATCATGCTGTATTTTTTCCTGCTCAACCCCACCAGAAGAGCTTTTGCATATCTGTAGAGCAACACTTTTGGACCAATAAATAGTCCATTGAAAACATCAGTCAATAATACTATATTTGATCTTTTCCTTAGGGAATGGAAAACACCACCCTGTTTGTAGACATGTTATGGAAAACAAAGGATCCCATGCAATCACGTTGTATATACAGAGATTTCCTAGCCCTGTGAAAGCTGTGTAAACAAGCAGGCTGTATCAATGGCATGATGTGAAAAGAAAATAAATCAAAACCTCAAGTTTTGTATGGATCAGACAACAAACTGCACAACCAAACTCAATTCTATCAAGTGAACAAACATTAGGAGAGAGAGAGCTGGGAATTTTTTATTATTCTAATAGTGGTCAAGAATCTTCTAGTTAAAATATACACCAGAGAAGTCTAAAAGCTTTTTAAGTCTCTGGAATAAAAGAGGCACTTCTAAAGGAAAATACGTCTGATCTGGTTTACGTGATTTACTTTGGGGAAGTCTATGTGTTCCCTATATCTCTAATAAGCTGCTCTTAATAAATTCGATTTCATGGCAGAAAACAATAACAAGGAAGTGGAAAAACCAGCACACTTAACACCTGAACACATCTTCTATTTCATTCCATCCTAGTCCAGCAACATCCATGTTAGCTTGAGACCAGAACTAAATTCAGGCTTTGTAAAACTCATTGACAAAAAGTCACAAGACCTGATTTTCTTAACATGGATTACCATAATTTATTCCTAAAAGTTGCCCCAATGTTTTTTAACATGGATTACCACAATTTATTCCTATAAATTGCCCTGACATCAGGTGTTTAAATCTCCAGTTTTTTGCTAAGTGCCTTTGGGCTGAACAAACAAGATAACACAAGGTGGGACCTTCTGTCCAGCAGATTTTTCTTAAATACAGACTCAGAGAAAAATGTGTTTAATATATATTTTATATATGTTTTCAATATCTATTCAAGTTATTAAAGTTAATTGCACAGGAAAAACTTCTAACGTGATGTCAAATATTTTGTAACCCTGTCCCAGGGAAATCTGCCCTACATTTAAAATGTATTCAATATCTTTCAATTCAACTCTTTCTACCGCCCACAATTAAAGAACACGACATGAATTTTTAAGTTTAATTTTCATATCTGGGTACTTGAACATTTCCACTGTAAGAGAGGACTATAACTTCATATAACACACAAAAGCCTTTGAGCAAAGGAAGTTGCAGAGCGCAGCAAATAATCAGTGTAATGACAATTCTAAAGTGGTCTGAATGAAGTCAGCCAGATAAAATTCTTATTAGTGGGAGAATAAAGAGCAAAGAACAAACTGAAATTGTTTGCCTGCCTGTGTGTTGTTATCCCAGGCTGTACGCAGTTGGTGGGCGAGATGGGAGCTCCTGCCTGAAATCCATGGAGTGTTTTGATCCTCACACAAACAAGTGGAGTTTATGTGCCTCCATGTCCAAGAGGAGAGGTGGTGTTGGTGTGGCCACCTACAATGGATTTTTGTACGCCGTGGGAGGTCATGATGCTCCTGCTTCCAACCACTGCTCCCGCCTGTCTGACTGTGTGGAGAGGTAACAAATAATTTTGATTTTTTTTCTTTTCTGTTTACATTCAAGAAAGGGATTACAGAATAAATTATCTTCACAATTGGAATGTGTTGTGTTTGTAAAACATATTCCGCCTTTTAAAAATAATATTTTGAGCAGGAGTAACTGATTTCCAATAATTTTGTGATAATAAAAGAATTAAATCTCAGAAGCAAATTCCTCCCTTCTGCCTGAGCTACCCTAGAGCTAGGTAAAAGCAACTGATGTACTGATAAAAAAATCAAGATGTGACCTTCCTATTTCTCAAGTGCCAGAACTCAGGTTTAGGTTGCGTGTGCCACGTACTGTAAGAATGCAATACTTTTCAGTTGTTCTTCCAAATATTTGACTGATAGTGATAAAATTAAGAATACAAGAAATATCACAAAGCCTTGTCATTTTGAGAAAAGAAATGAAAACTGAGAGGGTGTTAAACCCTGCTGTGAACAACAATGGCCAAATTCTCAGTTAGATGGGGTTAAGCAGGAACCACTTGGAATTCACTGTAATTTATATTGGAATAGATCAGAAGTAAAATCAATATTAATGTAAGATGCTGCCACACATTTCATGTGAGAAACTTAGAGCTACTACACGAGATATTTAATTTCTTTTATAGTAAACTTCTCTGAAAACATTAATTCTGACAATAAACAGAAAACCAAAAGCTTTTTGGAGGAAGAAAGTAAGAATATATTGAAATTAACTTTGTTGAGTCAACTGGTGGCCAGGCTATAATTCCCTCAGGTCCCATTAGTGTTTAAAATGTATTGATGGCTTAAAGTAATTGAAATGAAGAGACTGTAATGGAGAACTGAAAACAGGGGAATTTTCCGTGTACTTGAAGGCCCCTCTAGTGGCTAAATGAAAAACTGAATCGCATCTCAGTTCTACTCATTCTTGGTGTAAACCGAACAGCAACACAGGAGAAAACAAGCGAATATCAGCAATTTAAATCTGAAACGTGTCTCCACCGTCCGTTTTTCTGATGATTTTGATCCCCACACTTCCTAGGTATGACCCCAAAACAGATGCTTGGACCACAGTGGCCCCTCTGAGTGTGCCCCGGGATGCGGTTGGGATCTGTCCCCTGGGGGACAGGCTGTATGCTGTGGGGGGCTACGATGGTCACTCCTACCTGGACACCGTGGAGTCCTACGATGCTCAGAACAACGAGTGGACAGAGGTAATGGGAACACTAATGATGCCTCAGAAATGATAGGGGCTCTTCCTGCAGCTAGGAATAATTCTGTCCAAACAACTGTGAAATTATTGTTGGTCTGGTGAAAAACGACACCTCAGGATGCACCAATACTGTAGGTGGGCTTGCATAAAATATCAGTGTCCTCTCCTGTAAAATAACCACCTGAAACTTTTCAGACTGAGGGGTGGGGAAAATGCATGAACAAGCAAACCAGATGGCACAAATCACTTTGGGTTTGGAGTGCTTGAATTCACTCTTGGTAGATCTGGTTGTCAGCAACACCTTCTTCTGAAGGCACCTTCAAACTTTCATATTTATGGCCCTTCCCCCTGAGACCAAGAGGAAATACTTGGACAGCCCAGATCCTTTTGCAGCTACACAGTCTGTGGTTTTGGAATATTGGATGTGAAGGCCTTTTGAACATGTCAAGGGAACAACACCTTTGTAACTACAAGGCTACACCTTTGTAGCGCAAGGGCTGCTGAATTTTGTCAAAAAAGCCCAAACTGTGCTTTCAGACTTTAGTTAAACCTAATTTTTTAGCATTACATCAGTTTGAATAAACAAATTGCTTACCTATTAATCTGAAATTAATTTCCTCCTGTCCTATCCATAGGATGCTACTAAAAATATTTCCTCCCTTTTCTTTTCCTTTTTCCTTTTCCTTTCTAGGAAGTTCCTGTCAACATTGGCAGGGCTGGAGCATGTGTTGTTGTTGTGAAGTTGCCCTGAGGACTGTAAATTATTGTGAAACTGAAGTGAGTGGAGTCTCAGAAGACAAGAAACATTTCCAGGAGCAGTACAGACTGCACACTCCTCAGCAGCCCTCATCACAGACACTTTTTATCCCTGAGCCATCATACTATTACAGCACAGAAGTGTCTTCCTGTATCACAAAAATCAGAAAAGTTTGCAGAAGTTATTATATTACTTTATTATAATACATAAAATCCAGTAAAATGGTTTCAATGTTTGAATGGTTCAGGTTTGTTACAAAAGTGTATCTGTTATTTATAAAATGCAGCAGAGAGAGATGTGTATAAGATTTTGAAAACTTTTTTCCTTTCTATGTTGTCAGGAATGCTAAAGTTTATTAAAAAAGCTTTTATATTTTAAGTAAATGAAAATTACTATGAAACACCTCCAATAGGGAATTGCACAAAAAGAAATATTTGCTCTTAAATATTACTGTCAACAGAATATTCTCTGCACAAGCAACTTAATTTTGATATTCAGAAATTAAACTTCTAAATTAACTTTAAAATCAAACCAGAGTAGTAGATTATTTGTTATTTACCATACAGCACTGCTACAACTCTGACAGAATATCCATTTTCAGCAGTGTATTGAATTGAATATTGCAAGTAAAGTCATAGTAGGCTTAAGGTACCTTTATGTTATTGTGTGCCAGCAGTAAAAAATCTCTTTTGTCAAAACATAGTGCAAATATAATTTGCAACCATTTTCAGTGCATAGATGTGTGATATTTTAATGCTTTTCTGTGTGTCAGGTTATTAATGGATTTCTCTTTGCCCACTAACCATCTGTCAGTATGTGTTAAACTAATCTGAGTATTTTTGGGGATAATAACCGTGCATTAAATTTTAAAACAATCACATAACTACATTCCTTGAATATAACTTACAAAATGAAATTTTTATATCATATTGATATGACAATCTTTGACCTCAGCTGAAGATTACCAGCTTTCTCTCATGTACAGTAGAAATATGGTAAGGAATAAACCACACCCACTGTGTAGCATTAGATACATTCACGTAAACATGTTTATGTTTCTATCTGGAATTAGTGGAATGATAAGAATCAAGAACAAACTGAAAAAGAATCACCTGAAAATATTCCACATGCATGATATTTTCTTTTTGTGTGCCAATTTCTACTGTTTTGCTTTAATTTCGTTTTTTATAATTTCAAATGCTGAAAGTGTATGCTAGAAAAAAGAATGTATGTAAGATAGCCTATGCTGTAAAGCACAATATTTGGCCAGTATCCACCTCAGTGTTTGTTAAATTGTTGTTTTGTCAGTATCAGAAAATCCAGGACGAAAATCCAGGAAAAAAAACTTTGAATGTGTAGGCCAGCTTTCCTGATAGAATACTGTGGTTTCAGATTTTAGCAATATGCTATTTTAAAACAAATTTATAATATTAAACTTATTGAATGCTTCTAAAGAAAAACCCTCATAATCATATTTATAGAAAAGAACATTTTTAACTTTAAAAATCAATTATGTTTATATATAGCATGCTACATTCAAATAAACTTTACTTTCTCTGCTGAGAAAATTTGGACTATATTTTAACAACTTTGTGGTTTTATTTTACATCCTTTCAAAACTAGAAGATGCAGAAGAACCAATCTCATTTTTGTACTCTGAAAGAACAAAAGATGCACAAAAACCCCCCTGCCAAACAAATGGGGAATGAACCCTAAACCTGCCTGTGGGTTCCAGAAGTCACATCAGAAGGAGGAAATATTTTAATTTCCCAGCAGACCAAGAATCTGAAGCAAACACAAGGGGCCAAGCACAGACAGAGGATCTGCCCAGTGACACACTGGGGAGTGGAAGGTGGATGGTGTTCTTCTCTCCCTGTCCCACAGGGAAGTTGTCTGACTGCCTACCCAGAGCATCTTCTTGCAGCAAACACTAACTTTTAAATATTAATAATAAAAATTCTAACATTCCCCCCCCCTCAGTTCTTTGTCATCCTGCTTTGTTCCTGCAACAGCCATGTGCAATCTTTTGTATGAATAAGGATTTGTGTGGATGCAGGGAGAGGGTCACTGCTGCTTTTCAGTCAGGCTCTAAATCATGTTTTTCTCCTAAAACAGCACCCCACTGCTTCCTGTAGCCTGTACAGCCTCGTGTGTTTTACTCTAGTTTGTAAAGCACTGGTACTGAATGCTCATTTTTAAAATTCCAACATAAAAATGATACAAAAAATGTGCAGCTGATGTCAACATGTACAAGAGGCACATCAGGACAATGCCACTGAGCCTTTGCAATGGAATTTGAAGTTTTCTTGGGAAAGAAAAAAAGGCAGAAGCCTCAAGTGAGAGAAAGCAGCCATGGCTCCTGAGCCAATAGAGACATTTAAAAATATAAAACCAACCCCAAAAACCTGTTCAAGTATATAGTACCTTAATCCAAACAAACAGGATCTTTGAGAGATGACACAAAACTCCCCTGCCTTTGTCCCCTCCTCAGCTTGCAAATTTTATTAAATCCTCTATCAGTAAACAAGACATGAAACACTTAGGGAAAACACTTAGATATAAACAATTCCCTTAAATATCTCTTGAAATACACACTGCCATTTCTGTAATTTAATAAAGGCCCAGAAGGAGTATTAGAAGACTTCCTGTATTTCTTTATGTCTCTCTAAAGAAACCGTGTCATGAGGTTTGTTTATGTAAAAAACACAAGGCAGAAAAAATATGTCACGCTTTTAGCTTCCAGAAAGCAGCTCCATTTATCAGTTCAATAAATTCAGTAGCTCTTCCTAGCATGAACCACAATCTCTGAGGCAGAGCATGTGAATATTTGCATGTTTGTGCTATGAGATGAGATGGTCTCATTTCTCTGGCAAGGCAGCAGTAACAAGTGCACTTCTTCAATTTTAAGTTTAAGGCTCCATCTTGTTATGGAAACAACACCAAGATAAATATGGGTATGGGGAAAAGGGAAAGGATGGGAAGGGTTTGGTGGTTTTAGCACTGAACTTTAAGTGGTTTTTTTTTTGGGTTTTTTTCGTATTATTTGTACAGCAGTGAAAAACCATGTGAAAGGAAACCAGCACTCAACAAAAGGAAATTGGGTTCTTAACAGGAAGGTGGAAGGAAAGCAAGCAAAAGAATTTGTAGGTTTGGGTGATAATCTCTACAGGAACTGCAGCAGCAATGATACTTTATGTGAATATAATATATGGGGAGCAGGGGTATCACTCACCCATGAAATCAGTTCTGGGAAAGGCTGAAGATGCAGCTTAACCATCTATCTAGTTGTAGATTTTTAGGCCAAGAGCATAAGCCCAACATTGTCCCTCTCATAACTTCAGCAGTGGTATTTGGAGGAAAGCAGTATTAGCGCTATTTACAGCTGTCACAATAAAAATAAATTATTTTCCTGATTGTGAAGAATGAGGTTCACTATCCTGGTAAAATTTAAAAGTTTAATAAAGGACAATAACAGACAAAGACAACAAAGCAAAGTTTTTAATGGGCAGGTGCTTGGCATTCAGCCAAGAGCACACCTGCTATTTTGGAGACACCCTTTATATACTTTTTCTATTGCATCAGCCTGTTACATATTCATAAAAAATTATGCATTTTTTAAACTTCCCAAAACTAGTTTACATGTTCCAGGAACTGTTTAGCATGGCTTCTCCTTGGGTCCACCTTTTTAGAACATGGATTTTTCTTGGCTGTGGTTTTAGTCCATTCTCATCATCACCTCCAGTTTGGGCTGTGGTCCATACTTTCTGCAGAGGGCAGGCGCTGAGAGCTGGCATATCAGTAGCAGGGGTCTTCATCATATGTTCACTGGATGTTATCCCAACCAAGCAGGCAGTTCAGTTACAAGCACATTTCATTGGCATGTCTAAGTTTAGTTAACAGCAGAAATAAAAACTGTGTCTTTACAGCAAAATTACTTTAGCATTATACATATAGCATACATTTTAATATTTGTAAAAAGCCAATATTATTATATGTATTTATAACGCTGATAGAATACAGTTTTTAATTTCTTGCACAACACAGCTGTACTACTCAATTGATCAGCATTGGGTGTCTTCAAATTGTACAAACCAAGGAGTGAACAGCCTACATTCAAAGCTCATAGGAACTTGGTAAGGATTTATTCAATCCAGACAGTAACACGAGACTTTTTCCCTGCCAGGGTCACACACACTGCATTTTTCATGTAGGATATTCCAGTGTGAATTTCCTCAGAGCTGCTTGATGTTTGCCTGTGAACTTATCACTCAGAGCAGACACTCTTAGACCCATTTCTTAATAATGAGTCCTCTTCCTCAGCCAATTGGATAAAAGTTTTTTCATTCCCCAGTCCTTGCAAAGTCTGAGCACTGGGGGTTTGAGCAAGATTTGAGCTCAGCTCAGGCTCGCTTTGCCATTCAGGCTCTGCTCAGAAGATGGTGCTACATGACAATCTTTGGAGAATCCTGTTTCTGTCTAAGAGACATGAGGCTGCCTTGTAGTTATATTTATCCTTGAAATATAAATCCACTCTTTAATACTATCAAGAGCCTCCTCCATTTGTTAGTGGAGTTGCCTTACAGACAGGGTCCCCACATGCACACACAGACACTGCTGAGCTCCTCAGAATATTATTGAATCAAAGTTACTGATTTACAGCAAAGCCCTTTTTCTAAATATTCCCTAAGCACCAGCTGGTATCAGTGCCCTGATGCCAGTCCTGGGTTTTGGCACACGGAAATCAAAAGTTGTTCATGTTTGGTTTCGCTGAGCTCAGATCATGGAACCCATTTATTTGGTTGCAGAAGCTCAGAATGACAAGGTCTATTTTGCCCAATGATGCAGGCAGATGGATGAAGAGAAGGGTCTATTTTGGCTCATTAGCCCATCAAGCAGCCAGGTAGCTCACAGCACCCTCCCCTTCATTCAGATATTTTTAAGCTGCAGTTCTCAATGTGGGGTAAAACTGTCCATCTCTGCCATTTAGAAAATGCACACGACACATCTATATGTGTTAAAACCATAAATAAAATACAAAATGTTTTTTGCCCTGTTTCCCCATTTTCCATTCTAGGAAAATTGAGCCAGAGGTGAATAAACGTGCTTTACATGAAAGATAAAGAAACTTCCTACAGTCCTGACATTTCTTTTTGTAGGGGATAAAACAGGGCCTCATCCTTCCTCTGCAGCAGGGAACAAGGACGGCTCCCAAGTATTGGATGCAACTTTTCCAGCATTCAGCAGTCTCATTTCACCTCACCTCACTGTGAGCACAGAGCTGCAACATGTTTTTTTTTAAATATCTTTCTCCCTGTCACATCAAATTAATAGATAATTCAATGATACTACTTCCAGAATTCAGAAAGGGGTCCTGAAGCAAAAAATTAAAAAAAGTAGTTTCTTATTTCTTACAGAAAATAGATACCAGTTTACAATCAGCTTTATAAGACAGCTCTAATTAAAAACAATGATTTTAAAAATGTTGGGGAAAGTGAAGTGTTAGAGCATTTGAAACTGACCCCTTCCTCTGCTGTACTTTAATCAGAGGGCTAACTATTCCTCACTGACTTCTGTCAGCTGAAGGTAATCTGAATTCAGAGACATTTGAATATGCTCTGTAGAGAAGTTAAAACACCACAAATATATTAACAACCTGTTACGAACCACCACTATTGCACATAAAAGTTTGCATTAGGTTTTTCAGGACACCTACCCTGCACCAAACACATTTCCTTAATAATTACAATGGTGAGGCAAAAGAAACTCCTTAAGAAAACCTCTTTATTTCTGTGACACAAGCAGCAGAAATGGAAAGGGAGACAAAAACCCAAATGGATTAATTGCCTCAGCTTCCCAAACTCCTCAGTGTCCAACTGGCTCCTTTTAAAAGCCAGAACTAATATTTGGATGCAGCTGTTTACATAACAAGTCTCAGTGGCTCTTTCCCTGCCTCCCTCTCCTCACTAAACAGGAGCTTTCTTCCAAAAAGCTTGGAAATATCACTTCCCTAGAGGCTCCTTTCTGCACTGCCTACCTTCTATTCTCACAGCCTCCTTAAAAATAAACATCCTGCCCTCAAATCCTCCAAACCTCTACAAGCCAAAGGCTTTCCTGCCTTTGAGATTCTCCTCCTAAAGCTCAGTGTTTATCTGAAAGTGTTCACATGTAAGATCAGGCACGAGAAAATAATGCCAATTGTCATGAACCACTCCAAGTGGGAACAGTTTTAATTTCAAGCATTCAAATGTAAGCCAATCTTTCTTAAAATAAAGATAACATCAGCACTTCTAGATGAAAAAATAAAAGCCTATGTACAGCTACTGAACAACTGATGATAATTGAAAAACCCCATTCTGCCCAAGGCATCTCTGATAAGAATTGATTATCAAAGACCTCATTAGTTTCTTTCACTCTACACTGTTTGTGCTGAACAATAGTAAATAAAAAGTCTTGTGATGATTGTGTCTTTACAACCTTGAGTATTGCACGATACTCAGAAAAACATGTGCTTGTCTGATTCAGTTGGGGAAAACAGTGTGCCATATAAAGAAAAAATAATTTTAATCACACTCAGTAATCAGATTCTTTTGTGGGAAATGGGGCCTGCAGCTGCTTTTAGATGGAATCAAACACGCTGCAAGAATAAAGAAAAATCACTATGGCATGTTCTTCCTGAGCAGCATTGCACACACTTCATTAACAATATCCTGTAGAACTGGGAAAGATTGGAGAGAAGAGGTCAAAAGCTAAAAGAGACACTACAGAGTAGGAAAAAACCCCCAAACCCAAAAAGCAATTCCTTTGAGGAACCTGTCAAACTTAATTTGATCCTTAAAATACAATAAAATACGATATAAAAATCTCATTTGATGCTTTACTACAAGAAGTAAAAAGGGCCATGAAGCAAAGCAGGAGCAATGAAGCTCTAAGTGTATACAAGAGTATTTATTGCAGATTTCTTTTCTGTTTTCTTCCTTCCAACAACATAATTGTCAGATCAGAAAGCAACATTTTATTTGGAATCTGTTTCACTCTATACTTAGTAACTTAGAGATGAAAATTGTATTTAATTTCACATTTCAATTATCTAGCATGCAGACATAGGAATGGAGTTAAAATTCACGGTGATTAAATGCCCAGAGGTTTTTATTTCCTTTAGCATTAGAGAATTGAAGGGCCTTTACAAAAGGTTAAAAGCCAACAAAATCTAAAATGTAATGTAATTGTTTTAAATTTTTACCATCAACTTCTGTGAACTTCACTTTACATATATTTTCTTTGTTTGGCATCTCCTTGTATTTCTTCTCTTTTTTTTTCATGATCTAGCCTCTTTTGCTTCATTTTATTGTTTTATTTTCTCCATTAGGTTGTCATCATAAACCCCTTACAACTGTCTTATTCAGCCCTCCAGAGACAGATATAATTCAAGGTAGACTACAATGTTGGCATCTTCTCATAAAAATACTGAAGCTACAGATGAAAGTAAACTTTTGCTAAAGTTGTTTCAAGAATATTGCTTGGAAACTGATTTGAAAATTCTCATTATCTTGAATGGTTGATAGTCCCCTTATTTATTTACATAGCTCATTGTTATTATTATTAAAAGTGCAGGTCTACATGTTTTATTCTCAAATTCTCACTTGAGAACAGACATTTATAAGTGTTTACACAGAATTTTGTAGAATTGTGCTTGGATTTTGATTAGTAATTGCAAGCAACAAGCTCTTGATTTGAGCATGCAAATAACTACTTTTTCAGCTAAAGGCATTTTTTTATGCTTTTGTATTGACAGAGTCAATAACTTTAAGGCACACTGCAAGAACCTAAAAGTGATCTGCAAATTAAAATATAATTTCTGTGCAGTGTATTTAAAGTTTCTTTTCATCACTGTTAAAAGTTCATTCACTCTCTGTTATCAACTGTTAAATAAACTGACTTCAAGCTGTACAATTCATGGATGAATAAATCTCTGCCAAATACATCAGACCATGCCTTATCCTTAGGATAAACAGATTTTATTTTGTAAGTTTCATGACCTCTGAGAATTCCAGGTGCACTTCATAAAACAATAACTTCATTTTAAAATGAAGCAGACTCCTATCCTGATGTGGTCACATCGCTGGAGTGTTAAATAAACAATGTTGAGATAATTTATTTCTCAGTTTTTCAGAGCATACCCCACGAAGCAGAGGGAGCTAAAGGAGCTTTATGGGGAGGTGGGGGTCGATCTCTTCTCCCAAGTAAGAAGTGAGAGTATAAGAGGAAGAGAAAACTGAAACTCAGGCTCCCACTGTGAAGAACCAAACAGGATCAAACAAGAGCAAATGAACAAACAAATTATTTAAGGAGGATCAAAGACCAGAAGGTGATATTCCATATTATATCTGTAGAACTCCTACACCCTGAGCCTCCTGCATGTCCTCCCTGCCCTGTGGCATTTGGGACAACACTCTTGAATTTCAGACATATTTTATTTTTAGTCTGCCACAGGTGATAGCTCAGAAAGTCACCCAGTCTAGCCAGTACAGCTGTAATGGCACTCCAAGCTATTTTTACAAAGCAAATCGATTTTTATATATGGTATTGAGTTACAATATCACTAATTTAATTTTGACTTGAAAAAGATCCCCCAAACAGCAGACTGTTTGGCTGATAGCTTGAAGGGAAGGGAAAGGAAAAAAATACATTTCAGCGCCAGAGAAATTAATGTTTGCATTGGATAGAAAATTCAAAATAGGGCTGAAGCAGCATTTTAAAAGAAAGTAAGAAAGAAAGATGTGGTGTATCTCTGGGTAGATATCCATTACTTTTATGGTATTTTTAAAATTTAAAAACTTGTAATGTGTCTCAGTGTTAATAGATATAACAGAAAATTATTTTACTGGGAAAAAAAAGCATAGACTTCTTACAAAGGGAAGTACTGTCTGTGTGTGGTAATTTTGCAGGAGAATCCTGTTTCTTTGGAGGATGGAAGCTGTGACCATTTACTCCAAAAGCTAACACGAACATTAGAACTCAATATGCTGATTAGAATACTGAAATGCACAACATATTTAAGAAAAAGGGGTTTGTTCTAATGCATATTCATTTATTTGGACTGACAGCAGCTTGATGATATAACTGTTTCAGTTCCAACTGTTATCCACTCTGTCAGGTTTACTAAATGAAATTAATTTTCAGTAGCCTGCTAATAGAAAAAGTAATGCTATGACATAAACATGGTATTTATTTATTTTAACACGTTAAGGGCTGGAATGGCCACTGGACTTCAGTAGCCTTTCATTTTGAAAAGATAAAAGAATAAATATTAGTGCCACAAGAGAGCAGGAACTGCAGAGCTTCTAAACCCTCAAATTTTAGGGAAATTCTTTAGTTGATGTCATAACCAGCATGCTCCTGCATTGTGTAGTGCAAGCATGGACTTTTTGGGGTTTTAAAGAAAAAGAAGGGACAAAAGGAGAAGTTTCCATGACTTCTAAATAAGGAGGGGAAGCAACACAATGAATTAAATGGAGAATGAGCCATTGTAGTTCTGTAGTATTTATCAACAACTGAGATGAAGGTTTTGCACCATTTAATAAATGTGCAATTTTTAAAACTCAAAAACCAATGAATTGTTTCCAGCCTGAGCCTGAGTTTTAGACATCCTTAGAAGAAATTCTTCCATCAAATGACTTTATCAATCAACATACCAGTCATCTGGGAAAAATGGATAAATCAATGGTCTTGTTCTAAAATTCTTCTGCAAGGTAAGATTTGGAAAGGTCAGAAACTGCTGGAGATTATTTTTACAGCCACTAGAGGGAATTTGCTCAGCAGTGTTGGTTATTCAGGCTGACTATGGCTCTCAGCAGCTGCAGACCTGCAGGTGCAATGAATGAACTCTTACCAAGTGTGAGCAAAGCACTCGGCTCTCACACTAATTTCAGAGAGGCAGCAGAGGATTTAAATTTCAGGTATAGCTACACCAAAAAGATTTTAAGCAATTAAAACAAAATTCTATTTTTAAGAATTTTCACACTCCACTGAACATTTCCTTGATCTTGGTCAACACTAAAAATGTTACAGCCAGGGAAGAAAAGAAATCTCACAGTTCAGTGATATCACATCTTGATGTCAAGCTGTGATGTTTTGATACAATCATCAGAAAGTACCAATAAACTGTAATGTTATTTGCAGTAAAATCAATAGGATCTGAGTGTATAAGTGGCCACACACAACTAAACATAAAGACTGGAGCAAATCCAGTAGCTAACTCTTAGTTACCAACTCCCCATCCTCTGTGCTAGCATTACTCCTTTTGTACACAATAATAGTAACAAAACACCTTTAAATAAACCTATAATTTATTCTTTAGTATATTAAGTTATCTTAGATTCTCAGTTTTGTCTTCATAAGGAAGGAAAAACATTTTTTCTGCAATCCTATAAAGGTTTTAGCACATGTAGCCTTAAAGGGAGGTTGCTGAAGCATTACACGTGATTTGTATCAGTTTTTTCTTTCTATGCCTATTTCACAGAAAAATAATTGCAGCTTGATAAACTTCTTCTGAATAGTATAATTTATATAGAGTATAACTTTTAATGTAGACCGAGGTTACTTTAAAAGGAAAGGTAAATTAAACATTTTAAAGAGTAAAGATTGTAAGCAAATGGAAACATAATTCAAAGCTGGAGAAGAATTAGGCTACTTGTTGGAAACTGAAAAGTACTAATTTGCATTTCTGTAATCATTAATAGGGGTTATGAGGTGTCAATTATGTTCCACGTGTGACCTTTTTAGTTTCTAGGTAATGTACCTCAACTAATTGTCTGTAGCATCATAAAGCACCTTTTTCACTGCACCATGACTGTGAAAAGCAATAAAATTCTGCCTGTGCAGCTGAAGTATGAAATGCACAGCTGACCTTAGCACTCAGCAGTAGCTCACTGATGCTAATGTAGACCTTCTATTGGCATAAATTACAGTGCAGGCACAAGCTCAGAGCTCAGCTGATGCTTTTCCAGCTCAGGGTGGATTTTTGTAAAGTCATAGGAATGACCATGCTTTGAAATTCCAGTTTCAGTTCTCAGCTGAACTGCACACTGAGAATTCTGCTTGAACAAAACTCAATCAACTGCTTTAAATGTCAGTGCAGAAATTTCTATGAAGGGCAAACGATGATCAAGTCACACTGTTCCTCTCTTAGGAATATAAATTAACCAAAAATCTTGATATTGACAGGTATTCTGAGCAACATTGATGAGCAAAATCAGAAGAGTATCACACATTATTTTCTACCCAAGAGACCTATGCTGTAAACATGATGTGTAAATATAATTTGTGAATTAAAATATATCATTATTTTATTAAGTACCTTGGAAATATTCAGATGAGCAACTAGCAATAAGATTATTAATTTTTTTTTTCAGAAATCCCCAATGACCTTAAATTAAACTTCTTGAAGCAAGAAAACCAATATGATTTTCAGCTTTTAAAGTAATTCATTTGCAAAATCATACAGGAGGAAGAAAGAAAAAACAGGCTCTGGTCATTACACAGTAAGGTAATTCAGTAGGAAAATATAACCCTAAATGGAAGTTGCAGCACTATTTTAAGTAGGAGAACATACTGAAAAAATTAATGTAAAAAAAACCTTTAACCTTCCTCCCTCTGCTCCCCAACAATGTACTACATAACCAAAAATCTAATCAGCAAACAGAAAGCAAACTAAATCCAACAGAATATTTCACCTTTCTTAGCTTTCTAAATCTTCAAATAAATGTCATATGTAAATAGATTTTCCAATCTGCCAATGCCAGGGTGCAAAAACCCTCTTGGGCTCATGCAAATGTTTTTTGCTGCTCACAAAGACTTTATGAATCAGTGGTGAGATATCTATTGAAGCTTATATTTATTGCCAAGATTGCTTCTTGAAGCCCACCTGTCAGTAGCAGTTTTGTTTTCATTAATTATTGGCCCACATGTCCCCACACAGAGACATAGCAGAGGATTTATCTCAAGTTCATAATAACAAGGTTGCTCAATAATTTCATGATGTATGTACTGATAGAGATATAAAGTCAGCATTATTGGAACCTTTAAAAGAAAAAAATAATATTCTGAGCTGAAGTGCAAATATATTTTCAGAAAAACTTCAAGGAGTTCTAGGAAAACATAATAAATGTTTGTTATGCTTCCAGATCAAAACAGCTTCCTTTTTATTATTTACATTTTTACTTTAAGAAATTAAACAGTTAAAAATGGAGACTATTTCAGCTGTAAAACACTCCAAATGTCTGGTATTAGAAGGAACGAAATGTATTTAGGTGCTTTGTCAAACTCTGCCTTTGAGCCCTCAGCCTATGCAGTCTGTGTAAACTAAAATATGCTCATTAGATGTGAGAATGTTCTCATGTGTGAGAGCCATATTTCACAGCTCTGAGGAAATGTGGACATCTAAAAGCCAGAATTTCGGCTTTCCTTCCCACAGAATGCTATCCTATCAGCTATACTATAAACGGAATTCTAGTCAGGAACACACCTCAAGTACACAGAACTGCTTGGTGCCTACCACTCTACAGTGTAGTGAGAGTGTCTTCAGATTTTTCCTATTAAATCAAGATTTAACAGACACAGAAATCTACTTAATGTACACAAAAACTTCCTCGCAGATCCATGAAGTCATTTTGCCTTGCTGGTTCTCTATGAGCTCTCCCTCACTGCTAAATTTTTCTTTATGTAACAAAATTATGATTCTTATTGAGTTCCTTTATGAAATAAGGTTTCATGTATGTACATCCTGTTATAAATAATATGAGTGAAACTAAATTATATCAGTTCTTATGAAGAAAAGAGTGCAGCTGTTTTTGAGGAGGGAACTTGTGGATTTAGTGGCCCAGTATTGCCCAAGCTGCTCACTTTAAACAGCTCAAACAACTCCCAAACTAACTTTTTCTCCAAACCATTGCATGTGACATTGGAAAAATGTCCATTTTTAAAAGGAAACGGGTACAGGAATGGTAAATGATGCATAAAATTGAGTAAGAGATCTGCAGTTTTTCTCCATATTTATTGTTGCCAACTATTCTCAGAATTGTATGGGGTTGACAGAGGATTCAGGAGCAGTTCCATCCATCTGTAGCTCATTTTCATTAAACAATGTCATTTTATGTCAAAGGAATTTATGTTCTGTTCTGATATGCATTATACTATATGTCCTAGACATAATAAAGTAGTTTCTGACCACCCAAGTTTGAGAGAGATTAATTCATTCCACTTACCTTATCCAGAATATGCTCTGTGATCCCTCCATAACAATTTCTAAGCTTTTCTTTTGCAGAATGGTGATTCTGCTTGTACTATATTTCTTTTCCATAAAAATGCTTTAGACTTTATGAAGTAAATATGAAAAAGATTTTTATGAGCACCAGAAATCTGAGAGGAGATTTAAGTTTTACCTGCAGTAAGGCGAGTGCAATTAAACTGAGATGTGAAAGAGCTTTTAAACCGAGTCTGTTAAAGCATTTTATCTGCTCTCATGTTGCTACATTAGTGCAAGCTCCCATTTTAAATAAAGCTATACCTTCAGTCTTAAAACTTTTCAGGTGATCGAGATAATCATGAACTATTCCAGCTCCATTCTTACAAAGAGGCCATCCTTAAAGCCTGGATCTAGGATCCCCTAACAAACAACCTTCTGGCTTTCTCACATACTTAAAACCTATGCCCAGGGTTAACTGAGAAATCCTCGCAGAAGATTTGCAAAGACAAACATGAACCAAAGGGCTCCAAAGAGGGATAAAAGATCTCCATCAGTGCCCTGCCAGCTCCTGGCAGGTCACAGTGGAGCTGGAGCACACCTGAGCCTCCGGGGCTCCCAACAGAGCGGCAGCACAGGACAACAACCCAACAAACCCCATCTCTGCTCTGCTGAGCGACCTCTTCCTTCGTGCTGGGACCCTCTCCTAGGGTTCTGAGCATTTTGTGCTTTTATTCTGTCTAGAGTTTCCCCGGGAGCCAAAATGCTGCTAGAAAGACAAAACAATGCCTTCGTGGAACATTTATTTATGTTTACAGTATACTTTTGATCACGCTCTCAGTGTATTTAGAAATTCAAGTGTTTCAAGGTTTGTGCCTGACTTGGTAAATCACTTCATGTCAGCTGCAGCCAATGAAAGAAAACAAAACAAAGAAAAAAAAAAAGCTGTAGAAAAAAACCCCAGAAAGTATTTTCTACTTTTATCTTCAAGAATCATTCTGAATTTTAATCACTCTCAGTAAAAGACATTTGTCCACATGTAAGATAATCTTCTGACCTGTAACATTATTAATTCACAGCCTATACTGGGACCTGACAAGGGAAAAGGAAATAGAAAGTAGTTTTTTTGTGAGAAGTTGAACTCTGCCTGTGCTGATACCCAGCCCTGCAAGAAGTGACGGGTCAGCGAATTTCTGCTTCATTGACTGTCCCAGGAACAAGCAGGATCAGCTGATGCTCCATGTAGAATGTGAACGATGGCTCCTTGTGGACCCATATTTAACTGCAGGGTGCCCTGTCTTCTCTGAGGGCTTAAGATCAATTTCTGAAGCTTTAGGAGAGCCAGGTGTATTTACCCAAGGATTCCTTGGATTGGGGCCAAGGTGACACCAAGGAAGATGTTATGGAAACAAAGCCAGCAAGGTTGGTCACTGGGCAGCCTGGCAGGCAAGGCAAGGCTCAAGAGTATCTATCAGCTTTTAAACCTCTCAGATATTTCAGTGCTCTCAACTGCAAACTCCAGTCACCTCTGCTGCCATTCCAAATGATCCAACTAATCATTTGATGAAAGACTTCATTCTTCAAACCTGATTGCTTTAAACAGGAGGGCTTTGCAAACTGATCCTCCTTAATCAACTGCATACTTAAACCTTTAATTGTGTGAATACTGTTCATTTCATTCCAAAATTGCTAGTGAACAATTATCGTCTTATTGACTGTCACTTCTATGCAAATCACTCACAGGTCCTGATCAACTTTACAGTGCAGTTTCCTGCTAAGGGTCATTAATGCCATTTCCATGCACTCTGTGATCTCTCTGCTATTATTGTAGCCATAATGAATGCTTCAATTCTTAGTAGAGAAGCAAAGCTCTTTTTTATCAATATATCCTGATGACTTTTTCAGAAAAAAATTCTTGGACTTACCCTAGCAATTCAAAAAACCCCACAGCCAATGTGGATTGAATTTTTAGAGAGGAAGTTCAAAAACAAGGCATTATTTTCAAGTAATGAATTGGGATTTTGCTTTCACAAAACCCAGTGTAAGTGNCAAGGAAGATGTTATGGAAACAAAGCCAGCAAGGTTGGTCACTGGGCAGCCTGGCAGGCAAGGCAAGGCTCAAGAGTATCTATCAGCTTTTAAACCTCTCAGATATTTCAGTGCTCTCAACTGCAAACTCCAGTCACCTCTGCTGCCATTCCAAATGATCCAACTAATCATTTGATGAAAGACTTAATTCTTCAAACCTGATTGCTTTAAACAGGAGGGCTTTGCAAACTGATCCTCCTTAATCAACTGCATACTTAAACCTTTAATTGTGTGAATACTGTTCATTTCATTCCAAAATTGCTAGTGAACAATTATCGTCTTATTGACTGTCACTTCTATGCAAATCACTCACAGGTCCTGATCAACTTTACAGTGCAGTTTCCTGCTAAGGGTCATTAATGCCATTTCCATGCACTCTGTGATCTCTCTGCTATTATTGTAGCCATAATGAATGCTTCAATTCTTAGTAGAGAAGCAAAGCTCTTTTTTATCAATATATCCTGATGACTTTTTCAGA